>JAPDOI010000621.1:97500-343547 GCA_029168955.1 Aplectana chamaeleonis | reverse complement strand
ACTCAATCTGATCACTTATTGGCGCCACAAGCTGGCCACACGTCTCTGAGTTTGTCCTTTTTATTAAAGACATTCTATCACTACATTTCGGTTCTATTTGTAGCTGAGCACGTCAATGAATTTTGAAAGTACAACTCAAGAGACTCGGATTTCTTAAGTCGAAATTGTGCACCTGTGCACGATTTTGCAGGTTTGGGTCCAAATAAACTTAATTCTTGCTCGTTTTCCACTGCGGAACTTTCACAACTTTTCATCTGCTTTCGAACCAAACTAAATTTTGTGGTTTCCAAAATATGGTTTTCCACAGTGATCACTGCTTATGAGAACTGTTGGTGATACTGTATATTCCAATATCTTTGTGATGGAGCGGCGTTGTGCCGTTCCTTTTCGTGAGATCACCAGAAAATTGGAGCAATGAGAGTATGATGACGTGGTACTATGGCAGCGGCCTCGCCCACATCAATCTATATTGACTAACTTAACCATTACAGGGTAACAGATGGAAACAGTTCTTTGATGAATTGGGAAAAAACGCATTCCTCTAGTTTTTTGAGCTCAGTCTGTAATCGTTTCAAATGTTTAAAGAAAAATACTCTGTTTGAACAGTGATAGGATGACGAAATTCGAATAAGTTTTTTGTAACTGGAATGGGATAATTTTAGATATGAAATAGAGAAGATTAATTTCAGATATGGAATTGTTTCGCCCCTGTTCATTCATAGCTCTAACTTTTATTCCCTATCTGGTTTTGAAACGTATCACTAATAGAGATGTATGGTATTTTAAAAAAGGGAGTGTACCTTAAATTTTCACCCCTCTCTTATTGGTGTACTTCTATTAGGGTTGTGTTCCTGAGAGACAAAATACGGTAGCCCTACCAGGGGTGTGCGGAAATTTCTGTTTTCTGATTTCTGGCCATTTTGGCCTTTCTGTTTTCTGACAAACTCGATTTTCTGTTTTCTGAATTTTTTTTTGGAAAATTTCCGCTGACCCCTGATCCCTACCCTTTGTTCGAGTTGATAGCTTCTCCAATTACGTGGTGCATCCCAACTATGGTTTCCAGGAAATGGTCGGTGCAAGTAGGGTCAACAAGCAACAAGGTTGTTGCAAATGGTGCGATCGAGGAGTGAAATTCCCTACTAGTTAGTGAACACGGAGCAGTCTCCAGATACAGAATTGCCCTCATAAGAATCAAGGTGGGGCTTTAGCCATCTGGGGAAGAAGGTCGAACGAGGCCTGCGTGCCGATTTCGACTCAATATCATTCGATGTATTCCTGAAGAAGGAAAAAGGCCGTAATCGACCGGGTTTAAGCCCCTTTCACAGTTTGCCGGACGGAGCCGTCCGAGTCGTTATAAGCCCCTTTCACAGTTGTTTTGACGTCAGCTGTCGGGAAATGCTATCCGACTTCACGCGCGGCGCCCACCGGGCCTGTGATAGAGCAACCGATAATGTCGATCACCCCACCATCAACGGAGAAACTCTGCACCACATTGAACGACGCGGTGCGGCGTCGGTCAACCGGCGTCGCCACTCCTGCACTAATCGCAGCTCTATCCTATAACTTGTCGAGCGGTGTCGTTCGGCAATCTGTGAAGGGGCTATAAAATAGGGCTGCGACATCGTTGAGTGCCGGAGTGCGACGGCGGATGACCGAAGTCGCAACGCGGCGTTCTACGTAGAATAGAAATTTCTCCGTTGATGGTGGGATGATCGATATTATCGGTTGCTCTATCACAGGCCTGAAGGCGCGGCGCGCGGTTTCGGATAGCATTGCCGGACGTAGGATGGCAAAATAACTGTGAAACGGGCTTTACGTCCGAAGAGCTGAGCGGAAAACGGCGGAATGTGATGCAGTTGGGTGACTAGTTGCTGATATCCAATATTCATGACATGTGAGCAAGTGCTACGCCCTGCTGAAGAAAATCAAACTCGATATGGGCCATGACGCATTCCATTCTTAGTGTTTACGATGGAATATGATTCTCAAGTCTTTCTTAATAAAGTCTTTGTTCTCTCACTGTAGTACAATTTATACGAAAAAAAAAACACGAAAAAAGCCCCATTTGAACTCAAAATAGCAATCGAAAACCGGCCGACGTTTTGCTGGTGCACGACTCTAGTGATGTTTTGTAGTATCAGAAGTCATCAACTGGCTCGAAACTGATGATCAGTAATTGACTTCTGACCGTCGACTTGGCCTTTCTCGAGCTCGATTGCTGACCGTTAGGTGACACTAATACTTTTTTTGTCTTTTTTTTAATGGCTGTGTACTCTTAAACTACTCTCTTAGATGTTGCGCACGTCGCAGAATTTTGATCAGGCACAGCAAATTCCATTTTCTATGCAGGGAGCTGTGCACCTGTGCACCGATCGGCATCCTAGTGCATTAATAACTTTAATCCTTGCACACTTTTCGCCGCGGAACCTTCGCAATTCTTCAGCTGTTTTTGTACAAAACAGATTTTTGCAGTTTTCTCGAGTACGTTTTCCATTGTGAACTCTGCCTTCCTTAGCCTCTTTCAAATTTCGCGTCGACGAATCGCTTCATCTTTGTGCATTTTTGGCATTCCGCACCCAAATTACCCCAACGTGTGAGGTTTTTCCAATTGCTAGCGTAAGTGCGGAACATTCTCCAATTCCCTCCAAGGGGTTGAATCCCCTTGGTGGGCTGAATCCCGACGTGGGTGCGATTTTTTTCGATTCCCCCATTGTGTAAACAAGCCGGATTGCTTTTGTTTCCTTACAAGATGTGGCAGTAAGTCATGTTTGTTCTTATAAGATATCTGACTGATCAGCGTACAGTTGGACTTCAGTGTGGAAATCATTACATCTTATCGATCGATACCGATCAATTGTATCGGTCGCAGCGCATGTTACACAAAATGCAGCAACGATTCATGAGTATTGATTGTAGGCGCAAAGAATGATACTGTGCTTCTCTGGGCCAAATTCCGGTCCGTAATTGCGTCTCGACACATTTTGCGGCCGCACACTTCAAAGTCTCAAGAGTTTCCAGCGCCTAAGCCGCCGATCTGTTGACTCTAGGTGGAAGTTGGAAACTAGAAACTAAAAAAAACTGAACAAAACTGTATAAAAAAGCCACATCGAATCGGCTTTGGCGCTGGAAACTCGACCGACTCGAGCGCGTGCGGGCGCGAAGCGTGTCGAAACGCTGTTGCGGACCGGAATTTGGCCCAGAGAAGCACAGTACATGAGATTGTCATAGAAACTTGACACTACCGCAAAAACCAAAGCACTTTCTTTAAAAGTCGAACCGCTATAATATCGATTGGGGTGGATTTCTCCTTCTTGGACCCTCAATTCCCACGTAAGGATGAGTCTTTCAAAAGGAGATTCGTTTACAGCACAACAAACTCCATCACGCTACAGAAGCATCTTATATGTACAGCAAATAACATAAACCCACTTGACGTTTACTTGGTAAGTCGTATGCCTGCTTCAAAGAAACGGTGAGTAGACCAAGATTTGCGTCTAATGAGAGGCTCAACTGGATTGATCCAGATGATCCCATCTCGTCTGTACACGCCGACTCGTCAGGCGGCTAAACAGCGTCAAAGCATAATACTACTGTAAACATGATTCAGTCAAACAAGTCCACATAAGAAATGTGAACGACAGATTGAACCTTTTTTCATCAAAATACACCACCGAGAAAGCTCAAACTGTTTTAGGTTATACAACAGTTTTCAGGGTGAAGGAACTTACTGTGCATTGGTAGAGCCCTCGATCAAATTGGCTTTGTTGCGGATTGGTGAACATGCTCTGATTTGTCCGCGAAAAACGTGGTATGACAAATTTTCCGCTAACATCCCCGGTCGGCAATGCTGCATGCGTTGGTTCCTTCATTGGAATACGTCCAACAGATGGATGACGCTCGACACGCTCACGAAAACTGAAACACCAGCCTTCGCCAACCAACAGCATGAAAATGTTGAATATGGATAAAAAGCCGCGATACCCATTCCTAATCAAATTTCCTGGGATCAATGAGCATCAAGTTTTTATCAGAAGCGCTAATATGAAATCGCTGGCCAACGAGAATACAGCCAAAGCTTGTGTTAGCGTAACTATGTCGCACTCAGAAAGGTGGGCGTGGCAACCCTATCACAGGCATCCGGATTTCAAATGGGATTAGACATAGCTGCAGATACGAACTGAAAAATTTTGCTCCCACGCTTCCTATTCCACAGTGGTCGAGAAGGATCTCTATTTTGCCATCCTGTCGTGAAAAAATCCAAAATTCGAAAACAGGGGCAACACGTGGTCTCGCTTTCGGTAATGACCGTATAGTTCTCAGTGTATGCGGGTGTCCCTCAAGTTAACGTTCGAATAAAGACATATTTCCATCCGTCTGATTATACGCTTCTTATCCCATACGCATACATATCCTCAATCACCGGATGGGTGGAAGCCGCGACGCCGCTTGGCGCGAAAAATTGCGCACGGAAAAACGAAGGGAGGATGGCTATTGATCAAATGATTTAGCGCTCTATTGCTGAGTGTGGCTTCATACTCGAGAGACACTCACGATATATGAATGTATTTTATGTAAAGAAATGCTGAAACTGAATACAACTTCTCAATAAATCACCTTTCAAGACTTTTCGTCTCATCCTCAGTGTCCGTTCGATTGAACGACTTGCAATGGTAATGTTGAGCATCCATAGACATTTCCACCAAGTTTTGCTCGAACCTACTTAGCAAATTTTTAATTGTACAGTATAAGAGTCTACTGCAATCGACTAAACGGCTTACCAGTTCAACCTATCTGACCTTGTCCTCACAAGTAAGGTGGTAACAACCACTGATACCACCAAAACCGTGCCGCCGAGAATAAACAGAACATTGTTTTGCTCGACGAGAGTCACAAGATCCATCTGCGAACAATTCTCACTTATAGAGTTGGACAAATAAATAAAATAAACTTCAGAACGAGTAGAACATGAGAATAGAAACAGATGATTGGCTCATGGAGCACGAGGAACCGCAAAAAGATGAGAGACAGGTTTACATTCCTCAGCAAGATACCTACGACTTTGCCATGTTAGAAGGCAATAATTAAATGATGTAAATGGCCAGATACATACATGTAGGACACTTCCAGAGATTTTTTCTTCGAACCTTGCCAGTAGCAGGCCATTGTGCTGAATGACTCTCACCACTAAATTTATGACTAAAAAATGATATAGCGTTGAAAGGCATGCTTCACGACTGCCCACTATTGCCGCAATCCGAAATGCACAGTTTCTACATAGAAATGCGAAAGCATGCATACATTTGTTGAAAACCATTACGGCTCATGGCAATGTCATGCTCGAAATTTCTCGAGTGTTAGGGCCATATCGAAGTTTGTGCACCAATGTGTAACTTGAACTCATCCATCTCCGTGAACGCAAGTGATCGAGTAGATCTATATTGCCCTACCAAAGTTTAACCAATTCATGACCACGCTTCCCATCAATGGGACACATGTTGACTACCACTTCGGATCGCGTGTCCCAGCGGTAGGACAAGCTTTTCGAAAATCGATTTCTCCGCCACAAAGATGGTTGTCCAAACCTTCTCATAATCAATGTATTAATCCATTTTAGATGCGACTACAGACTATGTGGTCCATCGGCAGGTGCAATATAGCTCATAATTCAAACCTTTGTAGAACTAGCTGGGCCTCAATTAAAGAAACTCGCAGCTGCAAAAACCTTTTCCCGAACGCATCATGCGTTCTTTTTCTTTTCGCTGCCGTTTTTCAGCTTTCTCAGAAGGAAGACTTAGTTTATTTATTTATTTATTGTAGCCAAATGCGGGAAAAATTCTTAGAAAAAACAAAGCATTAATAAACCATGGTTGGCCAGGCGACATGAAAAAAAGAGAATAGTAGCCGAAAGGCCAACGAAATTTGTGCTGTAAACGGTGCTAATATAGAAAAACAGTCAAGATTGTGAATTATTTATTATGTAGGACTTTTGATATCTCACCAGTACTGCAAACCTATTTGACCACCATGGGATCTACTACCGCCTGAGCACGCAACTGGTTACCCATTCCAGGGAGGGCTCTGCATCACATGAGCCTCTTTGAACTGGTACGGACCCAGGGCGATTGCGAAGGAGGGAGAGCAGTCTGGCCGGCAGCCGTGAATGTGTCCGGTAGGTACTGGAATAAGTTATGAAAAACCTATAGTTCGTAGACTATTAGCACAGGTGGGACATGTAATGGCGTTGGCGATTCGACCACTTATTTAAGAAAGAACAGAAGGGAACATATATGAGAAAAAGAAGAAGAAAAAAAGCACACATATGCGGAGGTTACGTTTCTAGCTATTGTAACATCAAACTGTAAGACACCAGCACCGAAACTTGGGTAGATGAGAGATTATGCAAGATAATTCTCAAATCAATTATTCTTGGTCTTGCTTCTGTTTCACAAAATAACATCGGTAGCCACTAAAGATGATGTTGTTGCCATTCATTCAGCCATCTGCTAAAAAATCCCAGTCGAAAGCTCATTCTGTAAAAAAGGACACGATGATTTGAGTCCCAGCAAGTATCTCAAGATGTGGGAGAGCGTGAATAATCATTTTTGTTGTGACCAGTCTTTCTTTCTAATGAATTCGGAAGACGAAGTCTTTCCAATGTATGCAGACAGAAGAAAAAGTCCGGAGATCGCTGGTCGTTTAGGATCACTCACACACTCAGATAAAAACAGCCCACTTCCCGCCGGCCAAGTCGGGCTAGTCGACTTCGCACGGCCCCAATTTTGTGGGCGTGGCACAGCGCCCCACTTCCCGCTGACAGAGAGGCTTTACCGTCTTTCCGCGGAGTGTCGGCGGGCAGTCGGCTATTGCTGGGGGTCATCGAACACTCACTCATCCATTCCCACTCTGATATCATCATTGCACCACCCACTAGAGTGGAGCCAATGAACAATTGACGAGCA
This sequence comes from Aplectana chamaeleonis, assembly GCA_029168955.1. Taxonomy (NCBI): domain Eukaryota; kingdom Metazoa; phylum Nematoda; class Chromadorea; order Rhabditida; family Cosmocercidae; genus Aplectana; species Aplectana chamaeleonis. The sequence goes on along the minus strand of JAPDOI010000621.1, from coordinate 336,588 downwards.
GAGAACGCTGTGTTGAGACTCTTTCCGAAACCCGCGCTGTGTGCGACGCTGGCCTTGGGCAGGTGAATCACTGTCCGGTAATGGCATCTGCGAATGAGAAGGCTGTAAGAAGCAGTGAGTGTAGGGAGCTTTCCCGTAGAAGCTCACTCCTTACTTATCAAATGCAGTCTCCAGGAGCGGATTTTTCGAATTTTGTTAGGAGAGATCTTTACTTAAAGGGTGATTTTTAAATGTGCCGCAAACTGTTTTAGAATTGTCTTCTGTCCGTCATCAGATTAGCCGTAAGGCGGTGGCAGAAAGGCCGCAAAGTGCGTGTTCACCGTATACGGGCAGTCAACGAAACAGCGCTGCCGACTGCCCGCGACCGATCTATTGGCCTTCTGAGGGGGGGGGGGTTACGGGACGTCGGCTAGTGGTACCGCGGGAAGTGTGATGTCTCTATCTGAACATAACCAATAATCACTGGCGATGAGTGATCGCGCGCCAGCGACACCCGCATAAATACGGCCTGGCCAGCGCTAGTAACATGACCGCCTCCACCTCCCGTCGCCACCAACACCACCGAGCTGTCACCATACACATCCAGGAACCCGACGCAGCAGGAGCGCCAGCAGCAACACCGTACAACGCCACAACGACAACACCAGCGACGAAATGGAGAAGTTGGAATCACTTTCTGTTCATCTGGACACGTGCCATTACCTTGACTACCCGTACCATGACCCCAAAACATCGATTTTTCAAAACTTCAACCTTTTTCAACCATCTTAACTAAATCTAGACCATAGAAAATTTGAGATTAAATATCAAGTTTGTGAATTACATGCAAACTAACTCTTCTATGTGAATATCACCTGAGCAGTGTTGACAAAATATTATTCCCACTTGACCCTGTCGAGACTTCAGGAAATTTTCTTCCGTGATAGAAAGAGTTGTACAGGCTACAAAACGGCGAAAGTCACTTAGTTCCTACGCGTGCTGGTGTGGAGCGGAGGTTAGAGACAGTGAGGCAGATGGAGGGGGAGGCATCGCGCGCGCCGCTCGCGCCTAGAATGATGTGAATTACGACATTTCATAGAGGGTAGGAGCGGAAATTCCATTACAATGGTTACTTTATTGATAGCTAAATTATGAAAATTAAAAAGAGTAATCGATTTTGGTGGCTTGCCATTCGAGCACGCTTGTCCCACCGCTAGGACACGGGATACGGCAACGCGATACTGCACGCGGTGCGAGCGTGGAGTTGTTCAAAGTTGTGGGCGTGGTCGTGAATGGATTAAATGCTTTGAATTCGACAACAAGTGCCAAAGAAACAAGTATAGGTGGGTCATCCTAGTCATCGCGGGCTATTCATGAGCTTTCGTTCATGAAAATTTTGCATGATCTATGTGGGTTGTGGGATTTTAAGGTCTCTCATCATGACCGAAGAGAAGATCAGCCGCGGTTCGGACAGCATTCTGGCAGCAAGCACCCGAGGACAGAAGAATTGACTATGCAACAGACCTTCTATCGCGGCCCCAAACCTTTGGCTGCTTGGGCTGCTTAAAGGCAGTGTTCACGATAAAAAAATGTGTTTCACGATAAAAAAATGTGTTTTAGTTTTCACTACTAATGGGTATTGGGGGTCACACTGTAACGTTGACGTTAAAAGAACGCCTGAAAACGAGCCAGGGAGAGCACCAAAAGAGCCCGAAGTTGCCACTTTGAGCGGAAGGCAAACCCCAAAAGCGCAATGCCCGCCCTCCAACGTGAACAAATGAAAACTCGAGATCGCCATATGAGAGATAATTTCCGATAAATAGACCCGTTTTTCCCTTCATTCTCAACTTATCTCTTGACTCACTTCAGCAAACATCGGCTTCAAAAGAAGGAAGTTAAAAGCGTCGGACAGCTCGCCCACCATGCTTCCCCAGCTCAATTTTTGAGAGGCCATAACTCCGCTCTCCAAAGGTTCTGTGAGATTCCAGAGACATCATTGGAATCAGCATGGGATTGTTTTTAAGACAGGCGGAAAAACAGAATAACGATTGTTGTGTGAAGGCTGCCTTTAAGATCATGGAGCTTCAATGCGAGTTCGTTACTGGACACCACCAAATCATACAAGCACATTGTCGAATGAACGTAAAGTGTAGCGTCATAGAGGAATGACCTTTCGTGCACTTAATGGGCCGTTCTCTACAGTAGTTTTCTACATACTAAACAGATTATCGAACTTTTGTGCTGAACTGTTCCGTCTGTCCCATCCGTTGAGCGAGTGTAAATGTATATTCAGAGAATTTTCATTCATACCTAACAATCAGCTTCACATGGGTCTTCCAGCGAGAAACGCAGCTCTAACAGAGAACTCCCCGTACTCGTTCATCTTGTACCGATTTTCAATCGATATCGAAATCGTCTATCGGCGTGTCACGATGGAAGAATTGCGGAGAGAGCCTCTGCGTCCCTGCGCCTCTGACTACTCTGGCAGAGGGCCACTTCTCACGTTCTGCGCTAACAACTCAGATACTCGCGGCTTAGTAAGGCAGCACGAGGGGATACCTAACGCAATTACTCGTCGAGGTGTAAGCCCCTTTCGTTCCCCCAACTGCTGCCCAGGGCAGCACGTTGTGTCCTCTTGCTCCGCCCACTGCCCCAACTGCTGCTCGTATAGTGGCCCCACGTACTGCTACAGTCGCCCCAACTGCTCCAGTCGTCTTTCCAACTGCTGCTCTTCATTGTGGCCCCAACTGCTGCTCCTCAATGTGGCTCCAACTGCCGCTGTTCTTTCCCCAATTGTTGCTCATCATGGCCCCAATTGCTGCTCTTCTTTTACGATCTTTCCTTTCTTTCTCATAACCCTTGTCCCGCAGAGAAGATGTCGAGCTCAGCAGCAGCGCTGGGTCGACCTATCAAAAATAGAGACCTCTTTGAGGCTCACTCATATCTACAACGGCTGATTCATCCTTGATTAGTCCTCCATAGTTGAAGGAAATGATGCTTGCACTACGGGCTGTCTCATGCCCACCCCAGGCGGACTCGTATTTGGCACGAGTTTGCGAGGGCCGTTCAACACAGCCCTCGGTCATTAATGATTGTGAGTCTCCAAAAACATTTCTTGACAGAATTTCTCTATACCTCGAACGAGAATTGATTTTCACTCGCTTTCGTGACTGTAGAGATGTAAATTAGGCGTGATAATCTGTTTCTCTCCTTTCGAAAGAGGAATTATGACTTTCTTTGCACAAAAAGTTATATTCACATATTCCAAAAATGAATTTCTCCTCAAAATATTCTTAAGTCGCTGGAATTCACACTGTTCAGAGAAATGTCTAGGGTTAAAGGCAGTGTTCACGATAAAAATCGTTTTTCTGTTTTCCCGCCTATCTTGAAAACGGCCTCATACTGATTCCAATGATGTCTGTGAAATCGTACAAGACCTTCTGGGAACGGAGTTATGGTCCCTCAAAATTTGAGCTAAGGAAACATGGTGGACGAGTTTTCCGAGGCTTGTAACTTCAGTCTTTTGCAGCCGATGTATGCGAGCTGACCTGAGTAAAGAGAGAAGTTGAGAATGAAGTGAAGAACTGGGCTAATCATCGGAAATCATCGCTCATCTCACGATCTCGAGCATTCATTTGTTCACGTCGGTGGGCGTGTGATGCGCTTTTGGGGTTTTCAATGCGCTCGAAATTGCAACTTCGGACTCTTTTGGAGCTCTTCCTGGCTCGCTTTTATGCTTTCTTTCGACGTCAACGTTACAGTGTGCCCTTCCACTACCCATTCCTGATGGAAACTGAAACACATTTTTTATCGTGAACACTGCCTTTAAACGGAAATCAAATATCAGAGTATTCATCATTTATTGATCTCCCTGTAAATGGTGATTTCTTTTCTTCCAAGAGACAACGGTTTTGGAATTTCTCGAAATTTTTTTCTTCTTTCTAAATTGTTGTCGTGAGCATTTTTCGGAAAGGTTCAAATCATCAATTCCATTGAAAAGTTGTTTTTGAGAACTTTCAGCTTTGAATTCTGTGAGCATTGTGCTTTTCGTGAAGAAAAAGTAAATATTTCCAATTTCGCCTAATTTTTGGCAAACCATCGCCGCTCAGCATTTGAAAAAATACAAGTCTTCGTCCAAAACCAAAACAATTGGTTTTTCTATGGAAAACGAGAGTAAAGTTTGAGTTCATGGAAACGCATTTCAGAGTGAGAAGGTGATTTTTAGAAATTTCTGACATACACCTTCCAGATTCAAAAAAAAGACAAAACGTTGCAAATCTGGAAGAACACGCCAAAGAAGTCGTATGAGTCGAATACCTCTCGAATTTATGTGGAGTTTCACACAACCACCATCCGATGAGAATGACAAATCATCCCTTTTTCCAGAATAACTCATCAGTTTTTAGCCGAGCTGAACCGTTCAAGTTGCTCGCAAGGAACTACTTTTCTCGAAGGTGCCATGTTAAATTTACATTTTCTTCAGAGTGAAAGTGCGTCTGATTCATAATCAGTAAAATAACAAAAGTTCTTTTCGAAGGCTCGATGCAACGAAAATGTGAATCTTGCATAAAAATACCACGTTTGAAGAGGTCGCGCGCTGACAAAAGTGAGCTCTCCGCGCAATGGGTTGGCCGCCACCGCACGTTTAGCCAGTGATAGAGTCATAGAAGAGCGACCAGTTGGAGATGAACTGTATGTGTTGAAAAATGGCTCCGAGAAGGCGGCAGTTACTAGCGTCAGGTCGCAGCGATTTGGCAATTGGATGGCAGCGTCTCTTCGTCGAGGGCGGGCGGGCGGCGCTTGGTCTTTAACTCGAAAACAAACTGAAGACAAACTGGCATTAAATTGACAAACTTTTCTGCAGATTCACGGGTTGGATTCGTTTGACTTCAACCCCTCTAATGTTTTTTGCGAGCAACAGATATTGGTACAGTCGACCTGATAACAGGACTGCCGAAAAAATGTACAGCGGTGAAGGTGTGGAGAAACCATTCAGATGCACTCACTGATCCGGAAGTTTGAAAACACGCAATGTCGCAAAAAACGGCTACGAATGAGCACAAATGACCTGCGCGGCTTTGAACCTGAGTGTTCCTCTCACACCACGGCCACTCCTTTCAACCGATACCTATCCGTAAACTACTAAAAACCCGACCTTAGGGGTAACAACATACAACAAGGAAACTACAATCCACTACGCTCAACAAAACTTACCCCATTTGATAATCGGTTGAATTCTCATAGTCGGGTTTTCGGTTAGACACTTTTATAGGTAGCCGTTGACGAAGTGGGCGTGGCATGAGCGGACATTAGAGTTTAGGGCCGTACAGGGCTATTTTGTGCTCGTTCGTACCCGTTTTCCAGCATTGTTGATGCAGCGAGCCCCGGTTCTTTCGATTTACGTCGATAATCCGAACTGTTTTGATCGTGGACACTGCCTTCAAGGTATTCCGTGTGATATGGCTGACGATCAATTGGCTGTGTTAACTCTATACAGCTTCTCAGGGAGTAGGCATATTCATGTTCTCAAAAGTAAAGATTCTTTCATGTTGATTATGAGTATGGTCGTAGTTACCTAAGGGACCACTTTGAGCAGTGTTACCATACTGTGCTGGCTATAACACAGCAACAGCTGAGGCAACGAATGGAGGACGAGGGCAGCACGTGCTTCTCGAGCAGCAGGTCGTCCCCTCATGCTGCTCTCGCTATTCTTGCAGAAGTGGGAGTTAGTTGTGCTCCATGACAGCCCACGATCATCTGAGATGAAGACGGTTTGATTTCTTCAAATATATACACCTTGTTTGGGGAAAAAAGAGAAAAGGTGAATTGACATGTAGCTATCCAGATGCTTGTATGTGAGAGTTTGTAACAAAGAGCTCTCTATGCTGATTGTAAAAATGCTCGTAGCTGTCCAAATGGACGTTTGCGAGCAATGTCACCACACTATGATTGCCACAAAAAAGAGCAGCCACTGAGGCGACAAATGGAGGGCGAGGGTAGCACGTGCTGCTAAGAGCGGCACAAAGGCAGCACGTGCTGCTCGAGCAGCAGCTCTTCCCGTCGTGCTGTTCTCGCTATCCTCGTCGAGGTGAAAGTCTATTGTGCTCTATTACGATCTCGCGATCCTCTGAGAAGGGAAGGATCATTGCATGCCGTTTTTAAAAACTACAAATGTGTTTATGGCATTTGCGCCAGATCAGCTCACTTTTAAACGATTTCACTTACCATTTAGGTCTATGTACAAGCGCATCACTTCTCACATCATAGCACACGATTTGGACTACTCTGTATACTCACGTGATTCAATCATTCGATTGTTATCTATTGTGTACTTTTAAGTTTGTGCTCCAAGATTCAAAAATTTTCTCGCTTATTCATGGTATGCGGGAGAGTATCATGAAATCCATCCAGGACAGTTCAAAACTCCAGTTCAGTACTACTTCCCTCCTCAAGTGGTAGGCCTGTGTGATTTTGATGTTGTTCAAAAGTTCTCTCCTTTCGTTGTTCTCATTGTGATAAGATCCTTTGTTTTGAACATTTTGTTAACAATAACCACATGTGCTCGTAGCTACAAATTTGTTGCAAGTTCAGTTATTTTCACAGTAAAACACCAACCACGGGGATCAGACTTTCACGACTGAAACGCTAGATTTTCTTACAAAAAAAACTCTCGAACGATAGAAGTACTATTGCCGCACTCGTGGATTTTGCACTCTCGTTAAATTCCTGATTCCATCTCGTGCACTTCACGAGATAGAAACAGGTATTTAACAAGAGTGCGAAATCCACGAGTGCGGCATAGATTTGAACCCGTGACCTGACTCCTCGCTGCAGCTCCCACTCCCACTGCGCCGACCGGTCACGGCTCTGGGGGGGGGGGGGGCTGACGTCGTATATGACGGCGGGCAGCCTCGTTCATGGTAGCAACATATTTCGGCATTATAACACACTGAGATGATTCCTGTTGTGGAAGTCACATTGGTGTACTTAAGATGTGACGAAGACTCATGGATTACACATTATGATGCGTCTACGAGTGAAGCGCTAAAAACGCCTGTAACTCTTTTCAGAGAAACGATTCGCAGCTGAAATGTAAAAAATCGAATTCTACGTCGCAAATTGATCTCAGTTAAGCTAATTTTATTTGGAATAGCCACGGAATGCAATGATCCTTCACTTGTAAGTATATAGGAAGGCGAAGGATTAGCAAACACATAAGCATCAAGCAAATAAATATGAGACATAAAGTGAATCTCAGATGAAAACCTCCAATGACTTTTCAGCTGGAAGGGGGCTCTAATAGAGGGAAGTCGGGTGTTCAATAAGATAAAATACGGTATTTGTAATCATCTCGGCGAGATTAGGCTAATGATCTTCTCAGGTTCGAAAATACCCACTCTGAAAGGCTCTACTTTTTTGAGAGAAGTGGGTCATAAATAGGCCGAGACTTAACATCTTCTCAAGTCTCAAAACAATTTCGAAATCAGCGCGATGAGTTTGATCGAGCTCTGTTAGCAGATTTTCTAAGTATAGTATTCGTCGGGTTTTTCCTTCGCGGACGGAAAATTGCGTTGGCGACGCGCTTTTGCACACGTTTCGTGGGCGGTCCTGCAGTTATTTCGATTTTTAATTTAAACCATCTTTCTGATTTACGGGCCAATGAAATGTCCTCTACTTAATTGATTCAGAGTTGATAAAGCCCCATCTTCCGAAAAAAAATCCTGCTATGCTTTTCTGCAGAGGAAATAATTTCTTGCTGAACGATCTAACGATCGCCGAAATTCGCAGAATTTTATGCACAACTCCCAATCAAGGAAAGCGCAAAGAATTCAAGGCAAGTCAAGTGTGTAGATTGAGCACTATTACACCAATATATTCCACCGTTGCACTAATATTTCCATGAAGGTTCCATGCACTAACACAATTTGTAATACATCCTCGTGGCAAGTACAAATATGTAGAATTGCAGTCAAGTGGCATGAATCGCTGTCTTGCCATGTAAGTTGAGACGATTCGAGAAACGTGTTGTAGTTATAAACTTGATAATGAGAAAATACAAAATCCACTTCAGATACATTTCGTAGATAGACAGAAAAAACTATTCACAAACAGACTACACTCGCTGAGAGGAAGTAGGCCAAACGATGAGATAGTCTGACAACTAAGCTTCGTGAGACCAGCTGGTCCAGCTGGTCAAAGCCCTGCAGCTTCCGACTTTACTATAACTGAGCAAACATATTGCAGCATTTCTAATTTGCTACTATCGTGAGAAAAGCAAGATGCTTTCAATCCATAACAACAGTTCATTTATATGCAAATTTCACTTCTCGCACCGAAGTGGAGTGGAAAAAATATGTTCGTTAGGCATTGAGAGTCAAAAATTGAATTACTCTGAAGATTGACGACGTCTGCACTTCCTTCCACGACACAGATTCCTTCAAAGACCAAACAGTTTTGAAAGGACTTCTATTTCGTGCTGCGGACAGCCAGACAGCAATAATCACAAGCAGGAAACATCCACTTCATGGGCGAGACATCTAATTAGGTTATGCAACTCAGTGACACGGGCAAACACTTCAAAAACTTCCTACATTGCCATCGGTCAAATGTCTGGGTGGCGACGCGACTCACGTCAGTTTATTTGTTAGTCCGTTGAAAAATGCATCTGCGCGTTTCATAGGCTGATTAAGCAACAGAGAATACAATTCTGCATACACCTGGTGCTATGGGGCAAAGCAATTCAACTAGATAGATGATTTGAGACCACCTCAAACGCTCCAAACATATTCAGAGGCAGTGTTCACAAAATTACGGTATTCGGGTTTTTACCGGATATCGAAAGCGCCAGGTTCCATGACAACAATAATGGAGAAACAACGCATTAATTAAGTAAATAAATAAATAGTGAATTCAATAAATATATAATAAATGAATGCGAGATTGCAGTGGAGCACTCCTCGAGGATGTGATAAGAAAAGGGCGTACTATCCGTATCGCCAGTCGCGGGTGAGATTGAAATGTTTTTTTGAGGAGGCGAGCCACGGACCTAACTATAGATACGACCGCTCACGAACGAGGCAGTCAAGAAAAAATACTGCACTCCTGAGTCACACAGCGGAGTAGTCGATTCTGCATCGGACTTCCGCCAGATTTTATCCGCTGTGTGACTATACTTAATACACGTAGAGCATTTCAGCGAGTCCAGGGTGCTTTTCATTTATGATGACAAAGTCTCAAACTTTATTCCGTCAGCAAGTGTGCGTGCCCAATCTAATTCTATGGTGTGTTCTTTTCTATGACTCTCTCACTCAAAACATACGAAAATTCCCTGCAAGAAATCGTTTTTGAAATAAGTGGTGGACACAAGCCTGAAGCATCCTCAAGTTTTACGAAATAAGTCGCATTCTGCAATTCCCATAGAGTGAACAGTGTCGTGAAAAACGCATCGCTGCCTGTACGGCTCATATTTCGTTCACCTCCGCGTAATGATCTAAGAAGCACACTGAACTCCGAAGTGTGGGAATCAATTTCATACAGAAACCAGATGTTGTGCTCACGCCTACGCCGTACCAAAGCTGCTCGGCTCGATGATAAATATCAACACCTACTGCGTGAAGAGACTACTCGCAGGTAAACACATCTCATGAAATGGAGTGCAGTACCACCTAAGCGTTGTACTATCATAGGAACTGGTGAAGTAGATAGTGATATGGAGGCGACGCTCAAATTAGGGCCATCTTTTGCAGTTAGGGAACCGATCACGGATAAGACGTTAGACTTTGTTGGGATTCCTCAAGTTCGCCCACCAACTGGGACGGCGGGAGAATATGGGACCATCAGTGTTGGATCAATTTTTGACGATATTGGCGACGGCCCCTTTCCCAAGGCCTAATTTTGTGGTACCGAGACCAGTCGCAGCTCTCGAACCAAAACTGACAGCGTTAGGGATCAATTTGAGAGAGGTGTACACCAGTGCATAACCTGTAAGATATGGGTCTATTCTGAATGAGCAGGAGCGAAGAGGATTGAAGAAACTAAGGGAAAGGAAGGGAGAGCTGTGATATAGTGTAGGTGACAAAAGGCGATTTCGTAGTGATGAGCCAAGTATTGGACAAGTAGATCACGTGCCGTAGTCTACTAGATCTCAACACGTACATGGAGTCCTCACCACAAGCTTTTTCGCTTGCTTCACGGAGATTTCAAGAAACCACCAGAAGAGTGTTGAGTAGTATGTAAGTTAAGTACGCATGTGATGAGAAGATTCATCTCATCTGGTCCCACCGTCCCTACTTACTACACCCTAGCTAAAACTCATAAATTCGGCAGCGCCCCAGTCGATCGGATCACTGAAGAAAATATCTAAATTCGGCCGATAATTTCCAGTTGCGGAGGCGTCTCAGACAAGATCAGCTGGTTGCTAGACAAATTGTTTTCCTTACTTTTGACCCACATAGCGTCACACATTGTCAACACGGACGAGTTCATAACATCTTTGGATAGATGACGAATCCCAGACAATGCAAGCTACGCTAGTTTGGATGCTGTATCCCTATACACCAATGTGCCTACGTCTGATGCAGTAGAAGCGTTGCTCTCACTGTGGAGACAGCATAGAAGAGATGTGTTTGTACTCGGACTAGAAGAAGGTGATCTACGCGACCTTTTGGAGGCGACCCTACAGTGCAATATATTTCAGTTTGACAAGCGATTCTATATGCAACACCGTGGGCTAGCTATGGGACTCAGAATAGCTCCACTGTTGGCCATCGTCTACCTCGACCATATACAAAGGAGATCACTATCTACTGGAATAGTGTTCTACAAACGTTACATCGCTGACGTATTCATCATCGGATCTTCCTCAACAGACTTGGAGGAGACTCTATTAAATTTGAACTCGCAAGTCGATAGTATTAGATTCACTGTGGAAAGGCCCAATGAGGATTAATTCGTGCCATTTTTGAACTCGAAGGTCAGGGTTAGAGGAGAACACAGCGAACGTACTTGGTATAAGAAGTCAGCGACCAAGAATATAATACTGCACTCTAGAAGCTGTCACCCCACATACATGAAGGCTAACGTCGTTTGTAACTTGACCATGACAAAGGACAGAGTCTGCAAGTTTAGGTCGGATGAAGTGGACTCCCTGGTGGGCCGTGATCTGAGCGATAATGGTTATAATCACGCACGTACATACTCATGGAGACCCTACAAAACGCCGGACGGTGGTGCTTTGATTATGCCATACGTCAACGAGCTTGTGGCTCATAGTGAACAGTGTCGAAAAAAACGCATCGCTGCTTGTACGGTTCATATTTCGTCCACCTCCAAACCTGAAAGGCATACTCACCTTTTCAAGGCCTTACGAAGATAGTTGTGGGAGAAGGCAGTGTGGTTACTGCACGGATAAGAAAATATGCCAATTGACTGGGAGAGTTTACCCAATAGAGTGCCAAGGCTGTGGAGAAAAGTACATGGGCGAAACAGGTAGGCCCCTACACAAACGGTTGGACGAAGATCGTAGGGCCATGAGAAACCCAGCTTCATATTCAACTAACAGCTTTTCAAGGCATAGGACGCTTGTACATTTTGAGGAAACTCCCCCCGGGCTGTCTATTTCAGTGTTGTCGTAGTCGCGGTCTAACCACAGAGTACGGCAGACTAGGCCAGTTTGCTGTCAAATGGATTCCAGTGCAGCAGTAATCTATGTATTTCATGTCTGAAGGAGGTGCGATGCAAATGCTGCTACCGCGGTTAATTGCTTGACGATTGTGTACCCAATCACAAAAACGAAATGTAACATGAAAACGATATCATCACTGCATCAAAGTTTTACGAACAAAACCAGGGGCACAAGTTGACATGCTAGATGAATATCCGGATACTTCAAATTAATGAGGAACTGGTTCTGACGGACAACCATTTTTTGCTAATAGGGAATTTTTCAATAATGTAGGGGATACTACTTGCTGAATGATGCAAGCTTCGAAGAGTCGGAAACTTTTCTTTTTCGTCTAAATAAACAATTCACATAAGTTCTGCTCACAGTTATAATACACAATGCTATCTTTCTTGGTCTGCCTATTCCTGTTTGTTCCATTGATTCATGTATTATTTACGTCGCGTGGGACTTCACGAAGAAAAACATAAATAACAAAACGAATGCTGCAAATATGTAGTATTGCCACTATTACAGTTTTTAGTAATATTTTGTATTATTCTCGTAAGTCAAGTGAGTTAGCCCATTTTCCAGCAATCCGTCCCAGTTTCGGTGCCAAAACCAAACTAGGAATTCGTGCAATACTGGCGACGGCGACACACGACTTTCATTTGGAATGTTTTTGTAAGTTGATCCATAGACGTAGACATAACACTATACTATGTCAGAGCTGCTCTACATCGAGAAGATGGATGTTTTCTGGTCCGTGGCACGCTCTCTTCCATTCTGGATTCATACCTTGCTACAGAATTCTGATAATCAAGTTACAATCTGTGAAAATGTGAGCCTGATAATGGACGCTTGAAATGACAAATCATTCGCTGTTGATCGCTTAGACCTGTGGATAGTAGTCTGCCTTCATGAGTAATTCCTAGGGCCTTGTTCTAACAAGGGTTACCACCATGTTGTCGCTTCTGTAGGACTGTGACGGTACATAAATGTTCCGTGCTTGGAATTCTCTTATTGGCTGTGGGGATTCAAAAAATTACTTTTTCATTGCTTCACAGAAAAGTAAGGGTACCTAACATAAGGGAATTCCTGGGGTGTTCGAAAAAAGTTTTCGGGTTCGTCTCAAAAATTTCAATTAGGAGTTTCTTAGGGCTCTAAACGCTAATCTGTGCTCTATTTGTCGACAGAAATATGGTTACTGTAGGCTACGGTAGGCATAATGCCTTTTACTGGCGTTACTTACCTTTAAATTTCGAGAATCGAAAAATGGTCCTCAAACTCGTGCTCAGCGTCCCAAATAACACCTACAGTGAAATTTTGAGTCAAATCTGAGACTTTGACCGAGCTATCGTCTACCCACTGTTACATACCGTGATTTCTCGGAAATCGACAAACGGGTTGCAGATTCGTGTGAGGCAGCCCGAATAGCCCCTATGTATAGGTTTTGAGGCGATTTGATCGTAGGATTCTCGGAATCGTCAAAAGTCGCGCTTGGCCGACAAAATTTCCCCCATTTTGAGGCTTCGGACAAAATCAGATGGAATTTTTCGAATACTGACAAATGAGCCTCACATCCGTTATCAACCCCCAAAAGATCCCCTAGAAAAGAGCATTGAGCTCAACCCGAGACTATTTTTTTGCTCGTCCTTAACATAGCCATGACTCTGTTATTAAAAAAACCGAAGAGCGCTTCATCTATCAACTCATAAACAGAACTCCATATATACATACAGTCGGCACGGCACGCACTAATACTTTGTGTTCCTTATTGTGCGTTGACGCAAACTCCGTGCGCGTATGTTATAACATGTGCGCACCGAGTTCGCGCCAACTCACAATAAGGGACACAAAGTATCAGTGCGATCCGTGCCGACTGTAGTTGTCTGCAGAAACTGAGTAATTCGCTACGTCGGGGATCAAACATTAGAGTGTTTGCGCATGACCCCTCTCACTGCCCACTACACCACCAGCTACTGATACTCTTCGGCTCTCCTTAAAGGCACAGCCCAAGCTCAGGGGCGAAATCTGATATTTCTACATGTGAAGTAGACCCACCATATATAGCATCTGCCAAGTGCGAGCTCTCAATTCCTCCGAATAAGCGAGATATAGGAGGAAGTCACTATGGGCGCCCACTTCGGGAAGCTACTTTGGCACGCTTCTTTTGCGATCTTTCCAGCTAAACAGTGGCAAGATGAGCGATGATTTTATATCAATAGCCCCGTTCTTCTCTTTAATCTCAGCCTCTCTCTTTATTCAGGTCAGCTCTCATACATCGGTTGCAAATAGCGGAAGTTACAAGTCTCGGACACCTCGTCCACCATGCTTTCGCAGCTCAATTTCTGGGGAGCCATAACTCCGTTCCCAGGGGGTCTCGTACGATTAGAGAGAGATCATTGGAATCAGAGTGAGGCTCCGTCCATACGTGGCGAGAGCGTGCGATTACGCAAAATCGATTATCATTGTGGACACACGTTTTGCTAGCCGCTCACAGGCGCTCCTTCTCGCGCGCCCTCGTCCGCTCGCTCTCGCATGCTTACGCCTGCACCACGAAGCGAGCAGCAAGTTTCAAGCTCACTGCTTCATCAGTAAAGCAGGTGGCATTAAACCTGTAGCAAAACTACTGCCCTTGTTTTCCATAATACCACCACGGAAGTCGAAAACCGTGGGAATTCTTCAGCCGTTGGCCCAACTCGAGCTATTGATCACCCGATCAAAAGTTTTCAACACGAGGTAGGGGGTGTTCGCCTGTGTTAATTTGCGGGCACGGGCTGCTCCAGCGTTGAGGAGCGTCGAGAGGCGCACAACAGCAAGAACGTCCGCTCTCGCTACGTATGGACGCTGCCTGAGACCGTTTTAAAGACAGGTCAAAAAAGAGTGAAATGATTCTCAGGTTGGACTGTGCTTTTAAAGAGAAAGTCGTAATGATTGCGGAAATCAGAACGACTAGTTAAATATCGGATCTCGGAAAATGGGAGATTGAAAGCAGGACCTTTTAGAAATACTAGCGTTTCTATCAAGTCCCAAAAGTACCTCAACACCTGAAGGCATCGTACGCGCTGAAATCCACTCACCGTTTTCTGAGTTTGAATCGTTGTTTGGGCCCGCCTGAGAACGTGGGTAGAGTTTCTCGGGTCACCGAAGCATCATTCGGAGGATATGGGTGATCGAATGCCTCGAATTTCACCAAAAGAGGCCGGTCTCTGACAGCCATGTGGCATAAAATGAAAAAGAAAGAAGCTTCTCGACAAGCTATATTGCGTAAATGAGTGGAAGTTGATGTATCATTTGTTGATGAGCCACCTTTTTTTCTCATTTCAGGCCACACGACTGTCGGAAAGACCGGCCTCTTTTGGTGGAATCCGGAGCATTCGATTTCCCATATCTTCCCAATGATGCGTCGGTGACCCGAAAAACTCTGCTCACGTGCTCAGGCGGGCCCAGCCAAGGATTCAAACGCAAAAAAACTATGAATTTTTTCAGCGCGTACGATGCCTTTAATTCTCGATCGGAGTCATATAATCCCCATCCTTGTATGACAGTCATCGTTTTAGGAACGCTTCTTCACTGAGACTGCTACCGGTGTCCAGGTCATCATTAAGCAATCACAAGGTCACCAAAGAATACGCTGCTTCTTGAAATACCATATTATTCCGGATTAGTCCCTGCATTTTGGAACTTTACCGGAAATCGTAGTCAGATATGTGAGCACATCTTACATAGAAACTTCGGAAGAGAAACACAGACGTCTGCAACGTCTAAAAGGTAATTGGAAGGGAATCGAAAGCTATAGAAAGTCAAATACATAGGAAAACTTTCAAAAATAAACTGAACATGGCCTATGTCAATTATTGAGTTCAAGCCGAACTTAATCCTACGAGGAGCCGCTTATTGAGGTGGTAGTAATCTATCCAGAACTACGAGTTCTGAAATGATGGAGACATGCACGTACTCCGCGAGTTCCGAATTCGCTTGGAAAAGGCGATGTTGAGAAGAGGTAGCGATGACTGGGTTCGAATCCGTATCGCTAGTGCTGCTCGACCCTGGAATAATCCACCCTCCAAATCTGGTCCGAAATGGTTCCGTGCTTTCCATGCAGGGCTCCCTTCTTTGGAATTGGCAGCTGGAGAACCTCATGGTTTCGGGCATGCTCGCGAGCTCGCTGAAACTGGCAGTATGCACTGCGTTTTCGCGAGATGGCCAGAGCACGATGAATTAGCGCAGATGGTGGAGACGCGAGACACTCCAAGTTTCGTGGAGAAAATGTGGTGCTGAGGACCCTACTGTCTATCATGCGAGGTCGCCGAAGACTAGATGAGCGACAGCCAGCTGTCGACACCCGGCTGGCGGCAGTCGCCAAGCTCGGCGGAGTCATTACAACTCTTAAGATAGTGAAACAAGGTTTCTGGCTTCAGTAAAGCTATAGATATTACAGGATACGTGAATCTATTGTTTTGATGTTAGCATTCACAACTTTTTCTCAAGGGGTGGAACTCAGGGTGGGAGTAAATCCTACGTAAGTGTGAAACATTCTCCAATTTTTCCCAAGAGGTGGACCCCGTGGTCCCAGCACGATTATGCACCTTACAGTTGCGTCCTACAGCAGGATCTTGTTCCGGATTTTAGAAAACAACTTCCGTGAAAAAATCAAAGAGAGGTGAAGAAACAATTAAAGCAATCGCCGAGATAAGCGAAGAAAACCTTCTCCTCTCGAACTAACAAAAAGCGAAAACTTTTGCTTCTGTGATCGTTCAGACGAACGAACAAAGTTCTAAACGAAGTTAGAAAATCTCGTCCGTCTATGGGTCGCGATGAAAATGGTTAGAGTAGGCCTCACACAAGAATCTAGAGGTGAGAAACTGTGGCAACAAATATCAGCAATAATATTTACAGTAAAATAAAAACTCGCCTGAGAACGGTGAGGAAAATGGATATGCACGAGTCTCACGTTATTTGGGTCCCCGTATTGTTGTCTAGTAGGTGAAGGACAGGATTAATTCGAAAGAGGTACGATTAAAATAGTCTCTTAAATATGTGTTATACATATGACTATGAGGGAAACGAGTTCTCGGTTCGGCTGGACCAGCCACTTCGTTATATACACCTTGAGTGAATAATTTCAATGCGTCATTCCTCTATCGTTTTTTACTCAAAGTACTCACTGTAATATTAACTACTAGTCGGAATCTCTGTGATGGTCAAATTCATAATGCTGTGTTTGCTATAAGAGCTACCTATAATGAAAGCGTCCTCAGGTGCTAGTGCAATCTTGGTGCAATGCCGGTGATCGCTCTTACAGTTCTAGCCCTTTCGGCCTTGGAGTTTCGAAGGTTTGCA
This sequence comes from Aplectana chamaeleonis, assembly GCA_029168955.1. Classification (NCBI taxonomy): domain Eukaryota; kingdom Metazoa; phylum Nematoda; class Chromadorea; order Rhabditida; family Cosmocercidae; genus Aplectana; species Aplectana chamaeleonis. The sequence goes on along the minus strand of JAPDOI010000621.1, from coordinate 319,604 downwards.
AGGAAACCCAACATCTCGCATGGTGTGTCTATGGTCCCAGTTTCAGTCAATTCATCCTGCAAGTTTCAAGCACGGGCTCGCAACATAAAACTCGTAGTTTCGCATGGATTACTACCGCCCCTGTACTCACCACTCAAACCTATAATGATTTTTAGGGCCTAATCGCGGCGCGGCGCAGCGCGACGTCGTGCTTCGCATGTGAATACAGGAGTGGCGCGTTCTAAATCGATGCCCTTAGATAACATCTAATAGCGTAGCGTTGCTTTGGAATTCTAAAATAGGACTAACACAATTTTGTCAAAGGCACATCACTAATGTAATCCTAATATTTTTTCTTACAATTCAGGACAAAAAAATCGGAAGCGGGTAGGAAAAGCACAAAAGGCAGGAAAGCAAACAGGAAATACGGGTCTTGTGAAATTTTCTGGGGCACAATACCGCTTATATCTTTTTGGGTTGTTCGAGAAAACGTAAGAGAGGGTTTTTCGTGCCGATCCGTCACAACACGCGGTTCAGAATGGTTCAATTGGGTATCTAGATTTTTAATCGGAATCAGCGTGGAGAGCTCTCTGTTTACAAATGTGATTTAGCCTACTCATGGACAAGCAGTGTATGTGTCACGAGAGGACTCCAATCACTTATCCCAGCTTCAACTCCAGAAGCGCGTTTCGTGCGTCTCTCATGTTTACTGCTATATTCCAAACTTTTCATACACACCTTGCTCAATAGTTGGATGTGGGCCACTCCAAAAGAGAGAGCTCTCAACGCTAATTCCGAATATCTCACCTAAATCTCTAACGGGTCATTTTCAACAGAGTGAATACAAAAAAGAAAAAAAAAGTTCTTTTGTGTTTGAAGAGAAAAGATATCATCAGTGTTGCAGCCTTATCAAGAACAATTTACATGTGACAGAGCCTGAGGGCAGAACGAAACAGCGGTAAGTACATTAGTATTTGAGCATCTCCATTTCACTAATTGCCATAATTAAGTATAGTTCGACTGTAATGCCGGGTTTGTAGTCGTGCAAGCAGAGAACACATGCTTGACGAGACCAGGGAAGGAGCTACATTTACCTTACCCCACTGGTTAATCGCTCATGAATACGTGCCCAAAACACTATAGCCCGCCCACATTCTCCAGAAAGCCGTGCTCCCTTCGCGCTGCGATGCGTGCTGCGACCGACAACAATGCGTTTCAAAACTATAAAGGTCCCCTTTTTTCTTGAAATTCTCAAACTCACAATTTGTAAGGAGAAGAACCTAGTTCAGTATCCGAGAACTCTCCGAACACGTACTCTGCCATAATCAGAACTTTTCTTCTAGTTTCTAATATAAAGATTTTTTGAAGCTTTTTTTGATTTTACACTTTCAAAACTATAAAGGCACTAAGAAAATAGTTGTTGTTTTTAATGATTTCGTCAAAGTCGCTCGTCCATTCGTCACTGGAGCATGTGTTATTCCTATTTACTATGGTTTACCGTGAATTGACGTTCTCTACCAATGATCAAGATCAAGTTGAAGTGTTGCAAGAGCCTGTCCACTCCATTGGAAAATCGTTGCATAATTGGGATGTTCCGCAGCTATATGTTTGACCAAGAATACTAATGTCGAAAACGTTGAAATCGGGGCGAAAACGGTGGATATGGTGAAAGTTGTCAAATAGCACGATTAGCTTCGCGCAGGTCCGTGTCAATCTCTGGTCGGTTTTTCCCACGGCGACTATCTCAAGGTGAATCAAACGAATTGAAAACATTACCAGAGATACTAGATGAAGGCCTTCACACCCAGAAGCACATAAAAAGCTGTTTAGGTGCTCATTACCAGAAAGGATCTTGGCAGTGAAATCGGTGAAGACGTCATCCTTGCACCTGCCCTCACCTCGGTCTTTACCAGACACCTTTTCGCCTCCCTGGTGTCTATTCCGACGAAATCAGTGATAATGTATACGACTCCCATGGCTTCCCCTATTCGCGGCGTCATTTGAAGAAGATGCCGTTCCTGCCCTCCGCCGAATTTTCGGTACATGCTCGATGACGGATTGTAAACCCCATTGGCTCTGTGGGATGGTCTTAAAGGTACAGTCCAACCTCAGAGGTGATTTTTGATATTTTGGTCCGGTCGCCGTCTATAGAAACCCTGCCAAGCGCGAAATCTCAATTCGCTCAAATAAGCGAGAAAAGGCTAGGAATAGTCGGCCACGCCCCCTTGAGAGGAAAAATGGGCAACGCCCACTGGCAGTTTTCTGACCTCCATAGGGAAGAGACGCGCAACTGATTTTATTCAAAATCTATGTTCTTCCTTTTGTTTTTGGTCTGGCTTTATATTCTGACCTGCTTCAGAATGATGGCTGCCAATAACGAGGAAATACAGGCTCGAGACAACTCGTCCGCGAACTTCTACCAGTTCAAATTTAAAATTTTCGAGGAACCGTAACTCAGTTCGCAGTGAGTTCTGAGCGATTCTGGAGACACCATTGTGATCAGCGTGAAATTTTCTCCATGATAGACACAAAAACGAAAAATCGATTCTGAGCTTGGACTGTGGCTTTAAAAACCTCTATATTGAGCTGGGTGGTAGTCTACGGTGTCGTAATTTCTAAAAAAAATATGCCAACTCAAATTTGCGGCGTCATCGAAGTTGGGATTGCATGATAATATCGCTGTCCATGTGAGACTCTCTCGTTTCGCCTAAATCCAAGGTTGTAATATTCAACTTCTTGGCTAGCTGGCACATTTTCTGAACATTATTTTCATGAAGCTATCTGGGGAAACTATTCAGAGAGATTCATAGAGGCACTACAGAAGCGTTGATGAGCTCTGAGGTGCAATTCTTGACTTATGAATGGAAACCAGGCCAACTCTGACAGGGAAGTTGTGCAATTCTATGAGTAACCTTGTTTTCGAAGTTCGGAATCCACGGGGGAAATCCCGATTCATTTTGATTCGCAATTAAGGATCACTCATTCGCAGTTGTGCAATCGTTAAGACAAGAGCTTTATAGTTTTGAAGCAATGAAAAAACAGAAATTTTCTGAAAAAAAAATGCTGAAAAGAAATCTTGCGGGGGAATTTGTAGTGGACTAGTGTATACGCACGAAAAAAAGTCGCCAAATGTGCAAAAGGGTGCCCGCAACTATCTATCGGTCTAGTTATCTTTAAAAAAAGGGTGCCTTTATAGTTATGAAACGCACTGTATGTGTAAAAGTTATGCTTTATTGTTGCATAGTAAACAGATTACAACTTCTTTCAACAAAAAATTCGATTCTGGATCAGAAGGTAGCATGCTAGAAATACTCCGAGAGAATCCACCGCTTTCCAAATGTCCACGTGACCTCAAGATTATTGCAAAAACATTACTCGAAAATCGATATGTGAGGCTTTCGAAGGCATAAAAATTATGTTCACGTTCGCTAGTAAGAAGCGGAAGCACTAAACTCTGTCTATATGTAAGACATCGACAATCTGAGAAGTCATTTGCCACTGGGTCCTCGACAGGTTCATATCCTTATTCAGGGAAAATGTACAGGAGAAGTCTATGTAGCTATAACATTAGACTCCCTGAGTGCTTTATAGGCAGTGTCCACGATAAGTTTCGTCCTCGATTTTTGGCCGGAAATCGAAAGTTCTGGGTCACATTAAAGCATTGGGGTCGAAAGAACGAATGAAAACGAGGCCGAAAGAGCTCCATACGGCTCCGAAGTCCGCTCGCGCTAGCCCTTCCGCTCGCGGTCGAGTTTTCCGAGGAACAGTTTGGTCCGCATCTACTTTAGCACTAGAGCGCGAACGCGGCTGAGTTTCAGCATTGGGGCGCATTTGCACACGCTGTCTACTTCAGGCCCATGCCCGCGCAACTCATCCAACTTTGAAATGTGGCTTCCAAGAAGAAGAGCTGATTTTGGATGTTTCGCAGCGTTTTTCATGATTCTTTCCTCACTGATGAAACAGTCAGACTCTAAATCTTCGTTTTCTGGGGAAAACTCGAAAACAATTTTAATCGTGGACACTGCCTTAAATCAGTTGTTCACGATGAATGACATGGTCGAGCCAGACTCAAAAATGATGTTGTTTGGTCGTGAGTCAATGAATAAAGAAGAAACAGCCAAGAAAAGCGCCGAGAAAAAGCTAAAATAAAGGTTTCTAACGTACGTACAGGTTCAGGGCGCGGACGAGTTTACGCGCCCTGCTAGTTTCCGCAAGCGCGCGCTAATGGCGAAATGTGCGCGAATCGATCAGGCTGGACGTGGCGGAGTTGCTTGGCAGTTTGCCATCGAAAACGTCCGCGGCGCCACAAGCTCGTCAGAACGGGGGCTGGGCGGGCTAAGCAGGCGTACTGGGCTAACGAATTCTCCACTTCGCGGCCGTTTTCAAAGATTAATGGACCGCTTTCGCTGCTTTCTTCGACCCTGACCCCTCCAGCATCTGCCAGCATAGCGCTTCACACTGAAAACTCGAAAACGAGATCGTAAACATTTTTTTACCAGAGAAATGCGCATCGCTCACTTTCTGATGTGATTATATCATTCAATCTATTCAGTACGATTCAACTTCACCTAAAATTTAGTGTGCCCCTGTTATTAAAACTTGGTTACGATGGCGAATGCGACTGTCCATCCACGCCGCAGGCGTGCGTGTTGAGCGTCCGTCACGAAAACATTCATCGCACGAGCGTTCCCACGACTAAGATACAACTAAATGAGTAGCTATTCTTTGTTCGTCTGATATGCCGACTTGTGTACAGGTCCGAAAAATGCTTTCGCGAAGGCCGATCAAAACGCACGCTGACAATGTGGGCGGACAGCCTCATTCGCAAGGACTTTATGTGTGTTTCAAACACGAGTGATAATACTGTCCGAGTCAATAAATAAATGAATACATAAATCGATAAATACGCCATGCGACACTTTTTAGTTAGCAAACATATAGACATGAAAATAACCATCACACATCTCTGAAAAACTACCCACTGTGAAACGGAGGAAGCGGAAGAAGACTACCATTGCCCTTATTTGACTCCAGAAAATCAAATTTGAGTGGAACCAGATGTGGCCTAGTTTGGTCATGGACGGACCTACTCAGAACTTTCCAGCCTAGGTTGTTGCGTCTAATTAGCCCGATTCCTTGTTACATGCGTCTTTACAGGGTCGAAAACGTCATTTCTTGTCACTTGCACGTATGAAAGACGCAAGTAACATACGAGGGGGCGTGTATGGTAAGTGCGTCTTTCGGAAGAGACCACAAAGGTGCAAGTAACAAACCGTTTAGACGCAAGAAAGCTACTCAAATTGTTTATGACGAGTGCGTCTTTCACAACTGATTGATTTCTGGTCGATAACCACTACATTTCACCTTTCCCCGATAAGTTCATGTGTTTTGCTGATAAGAAAACTTTCTCAGATTTTCATTTTGTTCGTGATTCTACTAACTATATTTCAAAACAAGGCGGTAGCGTATGACTGCTGTGTTGTGCTTACTGAAGTCGGGACATTGATCCTAGACATGACTTTCACACATCCTGGGCTTCTCAAGTATTCGCGGTGTTCATGAAAAATAAAGAAACCGCGGAGGTGTAGACGACGAGTATACTCGTCCGCGCTTACATTGACGCTTTGTCGGCGGCAAATCTAAAACTCAAAATCCGCATATTACATGGAAATTCGTGCGATCCGCAATTTCACGCTCTGAAATTCGGTTTGAACTTAAATAGGTAACCTGATTCTTTCTGGTATACAGCGCAGTGCAAAAGTATAGGTCCACTATAAATTTTGCATTTTCGATAAATTACGATTCGCGCCTCACGAAAATACAAAATTCAGTTACGCACAGTAACGTGTCCACGGTGAATATCGTCTCCCTAATTTCGTCGAAAATTATAACAATCGGTAGCTCACTGCCGCATCAGAGTTAAAAACGTACAGAAACGGGTCTAGACGAGCATTATGAGGCCATAATTTTGCGTTTTCCGCGAAAAAACGCAAAGAAGCGTTCTTGGCGCCCTTTTGCCTTAACTCTGTTCATGATGGTCAATTTGAGAATCCGAAGAAATATTTGGAATCAGGATCGAGAGTACTCTCTTTTAGCATTTGCACTATTTGGCATACTTTGTACAAAGCATTTAGGCGTAACAGAATGGACGCATTCGCTCATAAATGCCTTGATTGCGAAATCGCGATTCGGGTTGATTGTTTCTTGTCTAATTTTGCATACATATTTTGTTGATGAGTGAGCCAAGTGTTATTCCAGAGAAAAAGAGCACACTGTGCTGATTCCCAATATCTCTTTAGATTCCCAAATGGACCCTTTTGAATAGATTTATGGAAAAAAGAGCGGAAGATGCTTTTTAGCGTTTTTTTTTGGGCCAAAAACGCCAAAATAATGGCCGGTATTGCAGCAACAACGTTTCTCTGCAGTAAGGTATCTGCGAGCTCGAGGTATGAAACAATCTTCCTGCAGGAAGGTTAAATCTTATAGTTATTTAATAATAATCAGTAATAATCTCAATGTCATATTGTTTTGTTATTTTCATTTGTTAACTACAAGAACGTAGGAACCTTAAGCTATCCATTAATGCACTTGTCGTAGTCAAATATGAAGATAATTAGTGTTTTTGCCCACGAAGATTGGGCCGTTGCCGTAGTTATCATCATGCACATGTTGAACATCGATTGCAAACTCACGCGATGTACGGCGCGCCTCATAACCGCAAGTCGTTGCTATTTGGAGTAAATAGTTATTTGGTCTCTCTCTCTCGCCCACAACCGTGACGAGGGCTCTGAGATTTTCAGTGTATTGGGCACGCAAACATAGAGTAAGGAGCCCGCGTGTTCAGCGTTTGTTACATGCGTCTTTGAGGAAGAATACATGCGCCTTTAATGTAAGGCGCCTGCGTGTTCAGCGTTTGTTACATGCGTCTTTGAGGAATGATACATGCGTCTTTAGTTCTAGGTATTTGCGTCTTCATGGTATGTAGCATGATGCTATCAGACTACATACTTATAAGGCGGAAATAGCTAGGCTGGAAAGTTCTGAGTAATGAGAGGCATCACTACCAGTCAATGTAAAAATGTGCACGGGATTATATGCCCGCATGCAGCGACATTTGGACGCCAGTAATGAGAAATTCCGCGATTTCAGCACGGACGGCATCCTTTATGAGAAGAATTGCAAGAAATCGAGACTTATTCAAATGTGAGATGGACGTGGCTAAATACACAAGCGCTCTATCCAAATAAATGGAGCATCTCCCTTACGCCTTGAAAGCTGAAAACAGCCAAGTAGGTCTGGTGGTGGAAGTGTAACAAATAGGCAACGGATAGACACGAGACGTCGTCTTGTGAAGATTAAAGCTGGATCTTCTATACGCGACAACCGCACTGGACAGCTAATTATGCTGCTTCTAGCATGAGAACAAGGATCAGTGGTCATGTGCATAAGTAAGTATGATATTATTTTCTACATACACGGCTTGCTATATTTTCACATAAAAGCTTTAAATAGGAAGGTGATTGCCTTGGACATTTCTAGCGAGTTCTTCATTTCGATTACCACAGCGTGGAGCGGTCAAAACATCTTCGTCACCAGTTATATTTCACTGAGGCCCACCGCTCATATGCTGGTGATAGTCGAAATCGGAAGATCTTCAGGGATTCTAAAGAGTTTAATCACAAAACTAAGGCTTTGGAGGCAACCCACAGCGGAGAAGGCTTTGTCGCGCTTTTTGCCTTCCGATTTTTACTAGGGACCATTTCGCTTGAATGGAATAGTATGATGTTTCCAACTGCGATAGACGGAACAACTCTTTTAAAGGCATCGGGGACAGGGATGTGCCAAATGTTCTGTTTTCTGCCTATTTTTTGGCCTTTTTTTCTGATTTCTGTAAAAATAGGCAAAGTTTGAACAGGAAGTAAAAAAAACGTGAATTGCGATTTGTGGCAGGATTGCCGTGGAAAAAAGTGGCCGGATTTATGAATGCTAAGCCAATAAGTTAAGGATGCACCTCCCCCACGCTAGCAACTTTTATCTCGCTGTTGTGGTTATCCATTAGGGCGCGTGTGGCGTAATGGGAGGAAGCGCTGCTGTTCGATGTTCACCGTCGGGTTCGATCCTAGCCGAGGTAAACCAAACCAAATATCCGTCCGGGGTCCTTTAATTTGTGAAAGATTCATGTAGAGAGATGAAGGCACTCACTGGGAAGTCGGTTGGCCCCCGCAAGCCACTAAGTAGGCACGAGAACAATTCAAGCCTCTACGAATACGACGTCGAATGCGCTGCGCATTCCAATAGAGATTCAAGAAGCCGATTCCTTCTCTTCATCTTCTGAAGGATATCCTTACCCAGAGGTTTTCCGTTGACGAATCCCTTAGATGGTACGCGGTGAAGTCAAATGACGCGAAAACTGCAATGTTACTGTATACAACAATAATAAGTCATTAATACTACTTAACGCCCACTATTCATACCCGCACTTAGTATGAATAACTTCTACACGTTGGCAGGGACGAAAAATTCTCCAGCGCACCCGCTTAGGAGGAGCGGGGTAATGTTGTCCCTAGCTGTGTCACGCACGCAAACTCTAAACACGTGTTTTAACTCAGCGCACCGCAGGCTAGCACAGGATTCAGTTAAGATGAAGCGTCACGAAATTGATGGTTAGGCTATGAGGAAGGTGATAATTCTGCCACAGAGGTATGAAAGGCTCGCGACAATAGAGTGAACGGCGCGTAAGGTCATTTATACTCTAACGGCATAGCCGCGCGGTATGGGCATCACTTTCTTTTCTAAGGAGTAGTATAGTGCTTGAACCAGCAGTTATCCTACATTTAGTGTCGACATATAAACACTGGGGAAGGGATAGTTCGCTGCGACTGCATCTACGCACTCCTTGCACAGACATATTAAGCTTCTGACGGAGTACTCAAGCCTTTAGTGTCTGGGAAAAGGAAGGTTTGAGGAACATTTTTCATCTCTTCGCTCTCAAAATCAAAAAAAAAGTCTTTCTTGGGCTTTCAAATTGTGCTCTGACCGTAAGATTTGGAAAACTCAATGAAAGAAGAATCGTTCACCTAAAAAATACATTCAAAGAGTTCAAAGTAGTGAAAATTTTCGTATAGTGTATGCTGAAGATTTTATTGATTTTTGAAAATTTTCTGTTTTCTGCCCATTTTTTAAGATTTTTTTCTGTTTTCTGTCAAACTAGATTTTCTGTTTTCTGTTACCAAAAATATTTTTTTCAGCACATCCCTGATCGGGGGCTCTGAAAATCGGATAATGTCATTCACCGACTTTGGAGTTGTGAAAGTGCCTCCGGAAAAAAGTTCTTGCCACCTCAAAACGACTTGGTGGGTTAGAAAGGCCAGCATTTTTTTGGGTCGATCCTTACTTACAAGCGAGAAATCTCCACTGGCCGCTGCCGCTGGTGCGTCGTAAGCCGCAAAGCGCACAGTCGATATCCGATCGTTCACATGATTGCCACCCTTGGCGTATTGTTCCCAACGCCCCGCGAAAGATCGAATCGTAAAACTACTCCTTGCACCTGCTGCTCAACTGTCCGAAGTTCATATGATGAGTCCGGTTTAACACTTGAAGGTTGAGATAACACGTTGCAAACGTGGTTGAGATAACTACGGAAATGGATTTGTATGGCACGGAACCCAATGCCTACGCATTTTGAAGCGTCAAAAACGACCTACAATGCCGCTACACGAGTCAGAAGCTGGCCCCGCTCCTGTATTTCTCCGCCCCCTGCATTTGCCGTCCATCTTCAAAGTTGTCGATGTATGCGGTTTACTTATTTCACTTATTATACCACTCTCCAACGTAGCCGACAGCGGAAATGGTTTAGCACCCGCTCTGGAGGAGGACGCAAATACAGGGGCGGAGAAGTATGTACAGGGCGGGTCCATTTTCTTACTGGTGTGGCGGCATTGTGGGTGGTTTTTGACGCTTTAAATGCGTAGACAAGGTGTTTGAGCCATACCGTTCTATTTCCGTAGTTATCTTTAACACGTTTACAAGCGTGTATGTTGCCTTTCAACAAACATACCTAACCAGCTTGCATAACTTGAATGCAGATATTGAGCACCTTTTATGTCATTCCTATCTGTCACTTGTCATTTCATACCTTGCATGATCATTTCTAGCGAAAATGCAGTTGAATAACTCACTGTATTGATTGGCCGAGAAACGCTCCTTCCGGTGGCGATTTGGAAAATCATGTTATCGTTGTTGTAGGTCTGTGAGAGCATATTAATGACCCGTGCTCGAAATTAGCTAAATGGCTGCGGGGATTCCGAAAACGGCATTTCTATTGCTTCACAAGAAGGAAAGGTGCTTCACAAGAAGACCCCATCAGAGAATTTGCGGGGCGTTCAGAAAAAAATTCCGATTCGGCTTAAAACTTTCAACTGGGGGTTATTTAGGACTCAGAACCCGAATCTGGAGTCTGTTCCTCGCCAGACTTTCGGTTACTGTAGGTTACGGTAGGGATAATGCCTTTTAGCCGACGATATCTACCTTAAAGTTTTGAAAATCGAAAAAGTAACCTCAAATTCGTGTTCAGCGTCGCAAATACAATACCGCTCATAACATGTGTCCTAAAACGCGTCGGCGACGCGATAGCGCGTCGGAAACGTCGTTTTGGTTCAGAGTGAATGATTTTAGAATCTGAAAACAACTTTCGATTCGTCTCATCGCGCTGATTCCAAAAATGTATTCATGCTTTAGTAAAAATAAAGTTTCGACCCAGTTATGACCTACATTCTCAGAAAGAAGCCTAAATCTTCCAAAGTAGATATTTTTGAAATTTTAAAACGTCAATGCATTCGTATGGCCATGCTGATTTCAAAAATGTATGCATAGTGAGGATCAGTGCAATTTTTGACATACTTTCGGCTTTTTGAAATTCAATGAATTCAAACTTTTTTCAAAGCGGTTGATTCGAAAATATAACAGCACCGTTGGAATCACAGCGTTATTCTGATTCAGAAAGTAAGTTGAAATGCGGAATAAACTAAATATAAAGCCTTATTATCGTCTATTTACGACTGAACTTTCTGATGACCTCGCTAATTACCTTCTAAACTGGCGCAGCCTACAAAAAGTGCAATATTGGGTAACTCTGCTGGATACAACCGTGACATTTCGCACCTTTACCTCTAGTCATTAATAACATATGCATTTGGTACATTTTCGAATGCATTTCAAAACTTCTCGAAGTTTCTCATGATGACCCCATTGTATAAAAAGTTGCATCAATCGATTAAAGAGATCGAAATCAACAAATTGATCTATTTTTCATTGTATTAGGGAATTTTTCGTCATTTTTCAGTTGCTGAAGTACCTAAGGCGAGTCATACACGGGCGAGTCTCCGCTAATTGCGCAGTCATCAACTAGCGGTGTACTGTTAGGCGCTGCCCACGCACGCGACATAAAAACGATTTTGTCCCGAGTATTTCAAAAATTTGATTTGAAACTGTATTTTCTTGTGAAATTAAGAAATCCGATTTCTTCTTCAAATTTCAAAAATTTTCAGTTTGTTTCGATTTTTCAAAACTTCCAATTTATTTTAATTTTTGAAAAAAAAACTCCACACCCACAGCGGAATTTTGAGTCAAATCTGAAACTTTGACCGAGCTACCGTAAACCCACCGTAGCCTACCGTAATTTCTCGAAAATCGATAAAAGGGTTGCAGATTATTGTTAGGCAGCCCGAATAGCCCCTATGTAGAAGTTTTGAGGCGATTTGATCGTAGGATTCTCGAAATCGTCAAAAGTCGCGTTTGGACAGCAATTTTTTCCCCATTTCGAAGCTTTGGACCAAATCAGAATGAGTTCTTCGAATATTGGCGAAAGGGCCTAAGATTCGTAATCAGCACCCAAAACGAACCCCAGAAACATGTTTTAGGCTCCATCCAAGGGAATTTTTTTTAACGCCAAAAAATTGTCATTCGTGTACCCCTTTTATCTTGGCAGAGCTATGGAAATGCCCACTTTTGGAAATCTCCTGTGAATCCCTGAGGCATTTAGCCGATTCTGAGAATGTAATATTGGAGCACTATCCTCCGCTTAGAACATATTAAAGCGGCATCTCGAAACACCATCGTATGTGTGCCACCCTCTCTTGTAAGTGTTAGAAAAGACTTTTGTTCGAAAGTTGGAGTTTTGAGAAAGCCTTTGACAGCCTTTACTCACTTCAGGGCCGTAGCTATCCGGAAACGTCTGAAAACGATGTCTGGTTTCCATCGCGTTCTTTAAAGGCAGGGTTCGCGATAAAAACGATTTTCGAGTTTTTCTTATGAGAATGTAGATTTCTTCCTCACAAAAGTAAAAATAAGTGCGAAAACTCGGAAATTCGAGGGGAAAACGCTCTAAAACACGGTATAACCGTCAGCTATGTACAGGTGTCGGCCGATCCCTTGATTAACGAGATTTTCATTAATGCTTGTTTATCCGCCTTTTATTTTGCTCTTAAAGGCTGTGGTCACGATGAAAAACGTTATAGAAAAAAACTACAAAAATCAGCTTAGATCAAAAACAGCTGAAAAACTATGAAGGTAGAGCGGTGAAAAACGGGCTAGAATTAGAGTTTCTAGGGCCCAAAGAAGCTGTTTCGTGCACACGTGCACAGCGATGACGAAAAAGATCGCCGTCTCATGCCGAGCAGTCAAAAATCATCGACATTCAGAGGACGAAATAATTGCAAATTTAACGAATAAAAACAGTTGAACAATGAAAGCATCACTTCAGTCAATGTTTTTGACTAGATGTGTACATAAATCCAAAGCTTCATTGATTGAAATTCAATTTCAAGCCAGCTGATGTTCTTGATATCAGAGGTCACCGATGCCGATGATGTGGAGTGGGCTCGTCCACCATCAAAAGACAAGAAAGTTCAGGTTTCAAATTTGGCCCAAAACAGTGGTTTTTTCGCGATTTTTTCTTATAGGTCCTACTACTCGAGACCCAGGAAAGGATTTGGAGAGAAAAAGACGTCAAGCATATTCGATCGCGACCACTGCCTTTAAAGTAGCCAATAGCCTCCAGAGATGCATAGAAATTACTCAAAGGCAGTGTCCATAAAATCGTTTTTCTGTTTCTCCGCCTATCTTGAAAACTGTCCCATGCTGATTCCAATGATGTTTTTGGAATCGTACAAGACCTTCTGGGAAAGGAGTTATGGCCCCTCAAAAATTGAGCCAAGGAAGCATGGTAGACGAGTTTTCCAAGGCTTGTAAATTCCGTATTTTGCAGCCGATGTATGCCAGCTGACCTGAGTAAGGAGAGAAGTCGAGATTGAAGGGAAGAACGAGACAATAATTGGAAACCATCGGTCATCTCACGATTTCAAGCTTTCATTCGCTCAAGTCGGTGGGCGGGCAATGCGCTTTTGGGGTTTGCATTGCGCTCCAATTTCCTAAACTGCTGGGCCTCGTTTTGGACCCATCGCTGAAGTTTCACAAAAATGCTGAACAGAAGCAGGCAATTATCAAGGCAAAGCTTAATGTGTTGAGAGCTCTAGGAGGAACGTCCTGGGGTGGCAGCAGAGAGACAATCTTGACGACATATCGAGCTATTCTGCAGCCTGCATTGGAGTATGCTGCACCTGTCTGGCAGCACATCGTGTCGGACAGTTCCTGGACTAAGATGCAGCGAATTCAGAATGCTGCACTACGAATAGCCACTGGATGTGCAAAAGCTCACCGATTGAGCACCTTCACGCCGAGGCCCGTATCTTGCCAGTGAAAGAGCATTGTCAGCTCCAGGCTCAGCAGATGTTTATTAATGTCCTTAAGCAACCTAATCATCCGTCGAGAAGACTATTAAATCCCGTGAGAGAGAGATCGATCAGAGTGCCGTTTGCCGATGCTCCGAACAAAGTGAATGTACAGAGATGGACCGACTCGAATCAAGAACGGCTTCGTCTCTTACGCGCGGAGCACACCCGGTTTGTGAAGGATCATCTCGCCAAAGCGGCCGTCAACCCTATTCTCGGTGATGTGCCGCCCAGGGTATGTGATACCGAGTCCGAGCTCGGTAGGCGCGCCAGGTGTATCCTCGCTTCGTTGCGCTGCGGACATTCTCCATTGCTTATGTCTTACCTGCACAGGATCGACATTAGTCAGCCTGACGTGTGCCCGGACTGTGGAAACCAAGGCCACGACACTAAACACCTATTTGACTGTCCGAAGAAGCCAACAACGCTCACTACAATAGACTTGTGGACGAATCCAGTGCTGGTCGCCCAGTTTCTCAACTTGTGACGAAACCCCTCTCAGTGGCTGCAAAGAAGAAGAAGAAGCATTGCGCTCAAAGTGGCAACTTCGGGCTCTTTTAGGGCTCTTCCTGGCTCGTTTTCATGCGTTCTTTCGACGTTAACATTACAGAGTGTCCCTCCACTACCTATTCCTAGTGGAATTTCAAACACTTTTTTCATCGTGAACACTGCCTTTAAGAAGCAAGTTAGAAGTTGACAAAACAGGCATTTGTAGAAAATTCGACAGTTAGGGTCAGGAGAACACCGAGCAGTAACTTGTTCCTGAGCGTTTTTTCTCCCATTTTTTACTTATTTTCATTATTGTGGTGGCCAGATCTACCTTTCCGTGAGGTAAGCACAACAACCGTTTTTATCGAGAACCCGGCCTTGAATGTGAATTGGGCCTGTAACCAATCACTGTACTTACGTAGCTAATACATATATCTTAGTTGAGCTGAATGAAGACCTGGTATGAGGAAAAAAGAGAATCACACACAAAATAATTTTCTTTTGCCGAGAATAGGGTTGTAATGAAGTTGCAGACATCAGAGATCGTCAGCAGGTTTCTATTTAGAATCAGAGTTGATCAAGTTGTTATTGCTTGACTTGTTTGGATGAATGTATAGCACCATCGTAAATAATACGCTATTTTCGGTGTTTTGAATTTCTCGATGCTTTCTACTTTCGCCCCTACAGTGAGGTGCAAGCAAGTCTTCCGACACAATCACTACTTGCGGGCAACCATGACTGTCGTGGAAAGTGGATAGGATTTAGATGACAAACATTGACAAATAATGTGGCGTTGGGCAGTGAATGGATCATACAGTCGGCATCGAATCGCTGCGGCACTTTGCGTCCCTTGTTGAGCGCAGGCGCAAACTCGGTGCGCATATGTGAGGTCAATGGTATACATTGTCTCTGTCATGAGCGTAAGTCATGACATTAAGCACAAATCGTGGCGGGACCAGCATCGGAGCGACGGAACTGGCTGTCGTAGAAACAGTTGTCGCATGTCCGTCGCAGCGACGTGTCGCGGAGGCCTGACATACTGCAAATGTGCCGATGCCTGTCGTTACCACTGACAGCGACAGATTCAAAGGGCGGGAGGCGGTCGCTGTCGCTGTGCAGTGCGACGCGACCGAGTGTCGCAAATGTATACCATTGGCCTAAGGCCTTTTCCATAGCTCGATCGCCGCGCGACGTGACGCGATGATAAACATGAGCATCGATCTAGACCGCGTGGCAAGTCGATCTGTATTCAGAACATGTCATTGCGGCGATCAGCGATTGAAGTGTAAAACAAGCCTAATGCGTGCACCGAGTTTGCGCCAATGCACAACAAACAGGGCAATGTATCAGTGTTACATGTAGTATTCCAGCGGGATGATCAAACAGTGAATGACGCTAAGAAATGATTAACTACGAATGACTAGTATACATCACCATTGTCAGCAGGTGGCTCATGGCCATGCTTATGGCTCATAGTCAAGCACTTTCTAGTGCAATGGAGTGCAGGCACACGGTCAATGTCGTCCGTCTAGTAGAGAGGGATTTTTAAGTCGACTAGGTTTCCAAGCGGACATGAAGAAAACTCTCTTCGTCAATATGAATATATCCCAAAGACAGTTGCTGTGCAAAGAGTGTTCTGCTCTTGATGAGGTCCAGGTCAGAACTGCCAGGTGAAGTTTTCACTTCTGAAACCAGCGATTGGCGAACCAAGTGAGGAGTAAGCTCTGACCTGCCATTTAAAGGCAGTGATCACGATGAAGAACGTTATCGAAAAATCTATAAAAATCAGCTCGGATGGAAAACAGCTGAAAAACTATGGAGGTAGCGCGCTGGAAAACGGGTTAGAACTGGAGTTTCTGGGACCCAATGAAGCCAGTTCGTGCACACGTGCTCAGTGCCTCCCAAAAAGATCGCACACATGCCGAGCCGTCTAAAGTCATCGACATTCAGAGGAAGGATTACATGCAAATTTACCTATTAAAAACATTTGGATAATGAAAGCAAGCACTTCGGTCGATGTTTTTGACTAGATGACTAATGTTCATTGATTGAAATTCAATTTTGAGCCAGCTGATGTTTTTGATATCACAGGCCATCGATGAAGATGATGTGGTGTGGGCTCGTCCGCCATATAAAGACAAAAAACTTCAGGCTTCAATTTTGGCCCGAAATGGCGGTTTTTTCGCGATTTTCTCTTATAGGTCCTACTACTCTGAACGCAGAAAAGGGTTTAGAGAGGGAAAAAAGACAAGCATATTTGATCGCGACCACTGCCTTTAAAATCTCTTAGGTAGGACCAACGGTGTGGAGAGGGTGGATGAAGTAAAGTCTGTCCGAACAAGGCTGCCCACCCACGCGATCGCTGTGAGTATATTGCGCCCATCGGGAAAGCATGTTTCAGATGAGCCTCCACACGGCTGCAGATAGCTGACTAGGATATCACGCAGCATATGTCTAATATTTCTGTCAACCGGTTTACAGATCTAAAAGATGCCTATGCCACGGCCGCCAACCGCATTGGATGACAGACTCATTCGGACGGACTTTATGTGCAGTGTGTACATAGAGTTCGCGCAATCATTTTGGTCTGATGAATGGACGGGGCTGCGACGGTAGATCACCGCGCGCAAATCGAAACCCCATTTTCCAATGAGGCTGCCAACCCCGCACGGCCAGCCGCCTGGTCCATGCGTCAGACTAAAATGAAAACGGAAACCATATGTGGTGCAGTGAGAAGAGGCGCTGCTATCGCCGTACACTAGGTCAAGTTCGATCCGCCTAGGGTCAACCAAATCTGCTCTAACCCCGGTGTAGGAACACAGAATTAAACATCGACTGGCCCTCGCAGGTCATTCATTGTACATATTCAAACCATCTACGATCAATGGAAGCGGATGTGTGCTCTCAACTAAGTGGCAGGAAGAAGAACATGATTACAATGTGAATTAGTATTGATCACATGACGTCTCAACCTAAATTCATCAGATGCAAAACCGCAAAACGTAACTGTTTCTATGAAGGTAGCGTTCACAATGAAGAAGCTGTTCGTTTTTTGGCAAAAATGTAAGCCTTGGATCCCTGTAACAAGAGCAAGAACAAGTACAACAAAAAAACAGCCAAGGAATAAGCCAAGATCTCGTGGACCTGCCGACCCATTGTATCAACCCACCCACGTCATGAAGTTGCCGAACTTTCGAACACTCTTTATCCGGAAAAATTCTAACATCCTAATGGAGCATGTCGAAACTGTGAACCAAGTCACTTACCCAAGAAATTCAAAACGCGAAACCATCTCCGACGCTTGGTTCGACACATTGACCGCGGAGAGCAAAACACACCAAACAGGTGGATTTAAATATGTCAGAGATTCCTTTAAATAGTTTTTCTCTGGTAATTAGAGTTCTGTGGAATCTTTTCCCTATTAACCTATACTTCGTAGACTTGCCTACTCAAAGGCATCAAAAGCTAGAATACGCTATTCTATCGTGAACACCGCCTCCAAATGTGGAAAACGGAGCTTACCAAACCTCTGAATTGACCGGGCGATACCCTCAAGGTGTTGTGTACGATTTCGGAAGGTGTTCGCAGCTCCATTTTTTTGTATTCTTGTTCGAGTACGGTCTAAATTTAATATTTCTTTTTTTTTCACTATCGAATATGTCAAAATTTGACACCTTCGAATAGTCGACTTCCGACTTATTGTTAGTTTCATTCGAGAATATTTGAAAGTCGGCCGGAAATATCTGTATTCGGCTTGTATTCTGCTACAGCCGAGCTCAATGTTCAAGTCAAAATTCGAAAATTCATGTTTGAAAATTGATTTTTCGAGCGATCGAATTACGAATATAGTCGGAATGTAACTGCTTCAAACATTCAAATTTCAGAAATAGTCGAAATTGAGGCTTTGTTCGGATTCAGACGTTTTCGAATACGTTCATTTCAACTGAGTCCAAAATGGTGAACACGTGCACTGAGCTGGCTTGTTTGAAAAAGTCCTCTTTATTTCGCTTCGCCATGGCGTCGCAGCTGGAGCATTCATAGTCTCCGCGAGCGCGTGACGCGCGCAGAAAGTAGCCATACTCCAGCGCCACGCCCACGTGACGCACTGGCGATGACGAGTGCAAATAGTGTCTGAACTTGAAAAGAGGACTATATTGCGGCTTGTGGCCAAAGACTTCATGAACTCCCTAAGCACGCATCCTAAGGTTTATGATTCAGAGGCCTCAGTGTGCCGGACGGCAGCGCCTTTATGCAACGTATGGAATACTTTCGCGATATATTTCTGCACGCTATATCGCTCGAACGTAAGAGGACTATATACATAGTGCGTAGCCGCACCGGTGCAGAATGGGAAGGTGAAAAACGCCACATTTTAGTCGAAGAAGCTGCATCTAGGGTACGTTGTACGCCAGCTCATAGCATGTATGCCAGCAGATTGATAGAAATGAAATAAGCCAATATGGGGCGAGAAGAATCCTGAAAGAGCATGAGAGACGTAGCGTAGTATTCCCCTACCCTAGAACAATGTGGAAACAAGTGATTCTACCTGCCCCTCGAGAATCTTTATGCAGCATAAACAACGGATTGCACGGTTTATCTCTAATTAATCTGACAGAAAATGCGGAAAAGCTTGCAAAACATCGGCACTATCTTAGAATGCCGGGCTAGGGACATCAGATAGAAAATCTCTAGATTCAGAGCAACTGGTATGTCAGGTTTGATGGACAACTGTTGTGGAGTCCTAATCCACTTAGAGCAAGGTTTTTTTGCGCATGGCATCCTACACTCACATTCGTTGATCTAAGCAGCTTTCGGCACAATTCAACTGGAACTGATTTCAACGGACAACTGAATGACACATTGCACAGCTTTTCATGGATCACTACATGGCTTCCTGTTTTTTTTCGACTTAAGGCTTCTTTTCTCAGAAAAAAAATTAGGAGGTAAACTATAGCATACTTTTACTGAAATATCGATGGTCATGCGTTTCACTAAAAATGAGTGATATCACCTACATTTTGATTTATAAACGACGGGTTTATCATATCATTACGACCCTATCAGATAATAACTAAAGTAAAACAAGGAACACACTGGATATTTAAAAGTGCCTCATAACACATTTGAGCAGGACCAGCCGATATGTATAACCTTCCATTGGGGAAGAAGAAGACGACTACGTACACAAACGATGGGGTTTCCCTCATTAAGATTCCTGCTAATTGATTTACATATTCAAAAAAAAAACGCTTCCACGACGGGCGCTCGACACGCATGCCGAACGCGTGGGTGGACAGTCTCATTTGAACGGAATTGAGGTAAGGTCGGTCCGAAAGAGATTATCCGCTCACGCAGTCGGCGTGCGTGTCGAGCGGCCATCGCGAAGGCATTTTTCGAACCTTTATATCGATCAGCAAGAGTATTAGACGAATGTCGGAGTGATATGCCAGCCAGCTATTAGCAGCCGTGGGGAGGCTCGTCCAAGAAAAGCCTCCACAATGGCCGCTCGACATGCACGCCGATCGCGTGGGAGGAGAGTCTCACTCGGACAAACCTTTTACTATCTATGTGCGTATATTCGTTGAACAAATTCGTCTTGTATGTATTGAGTTTGGGGATAAGTTCGTTCGGTTTTTTTTCAATGAACATTATTTAAACGAGCAAACTATAGTTATAACATTGAATTAATCAATTATTAAATTAATCAATTATAATTAATTATTTGCCGCTACTGTTTACGATCACCTCCCACCTCTCGACCACATTGTTGGGGCCTTTCCCCAAGAAACGCCCGATCTGGATGTTTGGGGAAGGCACCAACAATGTGGTCGAGAGGTGTTAAAGGTGATATTCAGCTGGCGCAAGTTCCGGAGAGTACGATGGATGCTAAGGAGCCTCCTACTCGAGCTCATGGAGTGCGGCTTTGACGACTTGTGCAACATGAGGTCTGGCATTGTCGTGGAGCAAGATGGTTTGGCCTTGTCGATCAGGTCTTTTCAGTCACATGGCCTCATTCACGCGGCCCTCATTATGCAAAGTAAACCTCCTTCTTCACCACTGTGTTTTTTTCAAGCATTTCCCAGTGCTTCGTGCCTTCCCAGTCCCACAGAACGCAGATCATGGTCTTTCCCGGATGGAGATCTTGCTTGACTCTCAGCATCGGTTTGTCTCCTGGAGCCACCCACTCTTTTTTTGCTTTAAATTGACGTACAGACACCATTTCTCTTCTCCCGCGACCATTCGGTACAAAAAGCGCAGTTGATGAATGCATATTGCTCGATGGCGTTGAGCAGCAATTTGAAGGGTATTCCATTTCCAAGTCTGAAAAGTAGGGAAAAATAAAGTTATGCGAGAAAAAAAAACAAATAACACTGTTTTGTAGAGCAGAAAATGTTCCTTCTAATCAGTTCAAAGGCTTTGCTAGACAAACAAAACAGTAATTTGAATAAAGCTCTGAAAAAACTGAACAAACTCATTCCCAATCCAAGACTTTATTTATTTGCTTCTTACCAAGCGATGGTTTTTTTATATTTTCTCCATTCGACTCCACAACTGAATGCAGACGCTACGACGGAGAAAGGCTACAACGACAGTGATGAAGGTGGGCAATAAAAGGTGAGGATGTACAGTTTACCGCAATGTTGCGAAAGCTTTAGATAGGGTCAGTCACCGCAAATTAATGTATTAAATCAAAAAACTGGGATTTCACCCACTGGTGGCTAGCTGGATTGAATCATATTTGAATCAGGGCTGGGATTCATGAAAGGCAAACCACGGTTACGGCTGGGCTAGCGGAGGAAACCGGCATTCACAAAAAATCCGGTTTGGTTACGGCTGGGCTACGATTGGGCTACGCGTAACCGCACCTCGGAGCTGCGGTTAACCGCGGTTAGCAGCGGTTTTGCGGCTTAGTCGTCGAATTGATGGTGTGTTGTACTAGTGCACAACACTGAGGAAACGCACCTTTTGCGAATACGCATAAAAACTGCCACATTATAGGCCCGCTAGCCATAATGTGTTGCTCTCGATAACAACGAAGATTCTCAGAATCATCAACCTCATCTGTAAGGCCTGTCCTCCCTGCTCTCGCTCTCTTCTTTATTTTATAGCACATCGTTGTTTTTTTTTTGCCTCCACTTTTTGTTCCTAAATCTTGTCTTCCGTGCGCTGACCATTTACCGAGCAGCCACAGGCTATTCGCTGGGGTTTCTCCTCCATTTCGGCTCCGAATTCCCTCATTTTCCCTCAGAAATTTTCCCCAGCACTTTTCGTACACGTTTTCGTTATTTTTCTGTTGGAAAACCCTAACTTGGTTTGGTACTGGGATGAATGATTTTGTTCTTTTCGCATTTACAACGTTTTCTTCTTCTTTTTTTTCCGAAGCGTCCACTTCGATTTCAAATGTTAATGTTTTTTTACATGGTTCTCTGATCAGCCTGGGTTTTCTCGATGTTTTTAGTTCGAACTTCTGTTTTTTCCCTTGCATTTTGAGCTTTTTCCATATGATTTTTCTAAGGAGTCGTTTTAGTTTTCTCCTGTTGTGAGCGACAGTAAGCTTGTGTGAGAATGACAAAGAGGAAAAAAAAACAAAAAAGGGCTTCTTAGACAAAAAAAATAGATGAAAAAAAAAAATCTGAACTCAAACGAAAAACGGAGAACTTGAAGCCAAAAACTCATCGAGAGAACGATGATGATCCCTGCAGCAACACCTAAGCCATGTGAAACACACAAAAAAATTAGAGGGGCGTCTCCAAAAAAAAGAATTTGAAAAGGCTAGTAATGCGATAAAAAAGCTAAATTGGGGGTTAAAATTTCACCAGCAGGTTTGCGGCTCATCGTGAGAAAGCAGCACCACCTTATGTACTTTAAAATGTGTGTGTGTACTTTAAAAAAACCAAAAAGGATTTGTTAAAAAAAGGAAAAAATGAAAAACTTAAAAATGGAAAAAACATCTCCAAATTTAGGAAAATCCCTTTAAATGCCTGCGATCAATTGAAGAAGGTAAAGCACAAGGTAGACAAGAATAAGAATTGAAAAAGCAAGCAAAATTAGCAATCATGTGCAATGAAAACAGTGACGGGTTAGGGGGATTCCGACCCGAGTGCCAAAATTGATTTTCTCCAATCGAGATTCTCGGCGTCAATTGAGTGGCAAGTACGTGGCCGCGGAACGGTTAGCCACCCAACCGCGATGGGGCTGATGTGAATGCCGGTTCGCGGTTTGGCTACCGCTGGGGTTGCTGCCCTAACCAAACCCAAACCTAGCCGGTTGCGTTCGTGAATCCCAGCCCAGAGGACATTCCAGGAGTGGCATGCATGAATGCGGCGGCCAGGGTAGGGAGGCGCAACGTCACGTGCACGCAACGCAACTTGAATTCAAATCGTGGTGCGTACGTGCGGCGTAGCGCTCCCTGACCATCGCTGCTGCATTCTTGCATGCCATCCCAGGTGGATGTCAGATCATCTCTTTCCTCCGTTCGTCATGCGAAAAGTGGGGTACCCCAGGGTGGTGTACTTTCCCCGGTTCTGTTTACCATTTTTGCGGCTGAAATGCCAACAGTTCTCTCCGAGGCTGGTGTAGTCTGCAAGCAAGGTGCTGATGACCTAAAGTTTAATCGTCGAATTGGCTCACTCAGTGTTTGTAATAAAATCCAAGATGCGATTTCAACTGCGCAGCAGTGGTCAGGTAAATGACAGCTACCTTCAGCACCTCACAAAACCATTCACATGCGTTTGGGTAGCTCGGAAGTTAATATCAGCTGTGTCATGGGAAATCAGGCTATTGTCTCAGTGGACGCTGTTAGAGATCTTGGCTTCCTAAACAGCCACAAATTGGATTTTTTTAAGCATATTGCAAGTATCCAGAGTAAGGCACACCCCGCACTCTTTCGTTTATTCAAGGCCCTCTCTACAAACAATGTCACCACTCTATTAAAGGCCTACAAAGTTTATTTTCAGACCAATTTTGGAGTGTGGGATTACAGTTTTCGAACCATGCAGGAGAAAGTATATCGATAGCATGAAAAAATGTCAGAATAACATCAATCACCCGGAAGCTTTACATTAGGAGAGGTGGGATAGTGTACAGTCAAATATCCAAATCGGAGGCAAGGAATCGTAGGTTCAAACTTCCTTCACTTGAATCCAGCAGAAAGCTGTTTGATGTGTGCATGGTGTACAAGCTTTTGAATTTCAACGTGACAATTTATTTCTCACAATTCTTCAAGCTCTTTCGATTAAGGACGAGAGGACCCCGATTTAGAATAAGGATAAGTAGACTAAAAACTAACACTATCGCACACGCATTTTTCACCAGAGCCGCGTAAGCGTACAATGCACTTATGAGTTCGATTTCCGAGACAATGGAGTTTCCAAGGTTCAAACGCTTTGCTAAATCCAAGCTACTAACGGTGCAGTTTCTTGAGTTGTCTGAACTAACTTTCCCGATAAGTTTATTCTAATTCGTTAAAATTTGTATGCTTTGTTTTGTGATGTATCTCATTATTGTTTTACTTGCTTTCATACGATTGTCTTAAGCATCGTACT
Source organism: Aplectana chamaeleonis (assembly GCA_029168955.1). Lineage (NCBI taxonomy): Eukaryota > Metazoa > Nematoda > Chromadorea > Rhabditida > Cosmocercidae > Aplectana > Aplectana chamaeleonis. The sequence continues at coordinate 295,804 of JAPDOI010000621.1, read as the reverse complement.
AAATCAATCAATCAAATGTTAAAAGGACATGGTGCGGTTGCGGTCACGCACTAAAACTACGGTGGAAGACGCCAGATTTTATTATCGATCGACAGCACAGCTGATTTTCTGAGCAAGTTACCGTTTTTCTTTTTTTCTTGTTTGTTTCGGCTTTACTTTTGTCTCTAACCTGTTTAAGTATTGCGAATAGCGGCTATTCTTAGTGCGTGAGGGAAGTTAGCCGTTTGTTCGGGCTTCGGAGTGTTTTTTTTTCCAAAATTCTGTTTTGAAATCAAACAAAACGGCAAATTCCTCTCGCGCATTAAGAAAAGCCCTATTCGTTATATTATAAGAGTCAGAAACAAAAATCATACCGAAGCAATAAATAAAAACTTTAACCCACCCAGAAAATCAGCATCGATAATGAAATTTGGCGTCTTCCACCGTAGTTTTAGTGTGTGACCGCAACCGCACCATGTCCTTTTAACATTGCGGTAAACTTTGGATGAGCGAACAGCAGTTCGAGTGCAATGTTAAGAATGAACTAGGTAACGAATATAAGAATAAAGACGGGTATAAGCATGGTGATGAAAAAAAGATGAGGGGGAGGAGAAGAAAGGAGAAAAGCGAAGCGGTGGCGATGACGACGATGACGACAATTGAGAAGGCACCTCAATCTCCCCCCCCCCCCATCAAGCACATCTATTGTAGCTTATCCAAAAAAAGAACATTGCATAGCCTCCAGATAAAATTGGGAGCACTGTTCGGTAATCAAATTCATTGGGTAAGTCTTTTAGTATGATTAGACTCCGAGAAGTCAGGGTTAGTAGGGATGACGTGGGAGTTGATTAGCGATGGGCGACGACGTCAGAGATCGAGGCATGTCCAAATGTCTGAACACTACTTTTATGGGTCCGCGTAATGCGAGGCGTTTGCATGACGTCTGAACGTCACACTTAATTTGTTGCCGTTTTTTCCAATACTCTCATATGCAATAAAGTGTAGAAGAAGACAATTTCATTAGATTCATTTGCTCGCGTACCCTTTATGTTCACCCCCGGACACGCTGCGTGACTAACCAACATTGGAGTGGGAAATATTCTCCAAAAATTGCCAATGCATCATTTCTCATATATATATATATATATATATTTTACTAATGAAAAGGGCGATATGAGGTGAAGACATAATTAATCACTGTCGTTTGACTTGGTAATCTAAATACATATGTATGTGCATACATGGAACAGGCTCAATTAAGCAGAACGAAATCCATATGACGAGAGGTTTCCACGCAAGACAGATGAACCATAATCCGTTTAGATAGCAATTTAGCACACCCAGACGAGACGAGAGCTCTAGTGAGAGGCTGATTTTCTTGCTCAAACCATAGATGTCCTTTTCGTGTGCTTATCCAACAATATGATGAAGGTTACAACTGAAGGGACAACTGTTAGAAAGGAAACTTCGAATTGTATTCGAACTCCTTCCTAATGCACTTGCAAGGGACGAACTCCCGCGGTGGGAGACGCCATGGAAAAAATCCTTTCGAAAGTTGTGGGGAATGGATAGAGTAACATTACTGTATGTTGTATTTTCACTATGGACATTCCGGTAGGGCGAAAAACGGGAAAAACATGAAAAATTAGCGGGCGCATCCTCTTCAACTGTCCACCATGACTGTGCTTTCAGTTTTTTAGAAGCAAAGATTGGCTGGCTACTATATCTAACACCCGTTTACCTCAATCTGTTTTATTTGGTTCAAGCTGGGGGGAATTTTTTTTTGACTTTTTTTTTCTCCACTCACCCTGGAACTACAGATATTCGAAAAAAATTTCTGCGTGATTGAGCCAAGTTTAGTAGATTTCGATGAAGGGTCAGCAGATGTTTCGAGAAATCGATCGCCGGCTTCTGAAAATGAAAACTGCGTCCATGATGATAATTTTCAGCTGAGGGTTCATCTTATGCTTCTTACAATGGCAATGCATTTTTCTACGATGATTCGCAAATGACTTCTACAGTGCGTTTCATAACCATACGACCACCCCCCCCCCGATATTGGCCTTTCTGGGAAAACTAGAGCTCTAGTAATTTCGCTGCTTAGCTACTTCAATTAGCTTTCAATACATACTTGCAATTAGGCTCTTCATTTTTGATGAGTCGATTCCGTTCCATGCTGCCTCGATTGCACGTTTCAGCTCCGTGACTGAATGAAACTGAAGATCGCTCATATAAACCTATCTGAAGAAAATTCTCCACAGGTTCTCCACTGGATTTCGGTCGGAACTACAGACTGGCTACGTCAGCGAAGCGATGTTATGCGATCTGAGCCACTCTCCGTTGACCGGATTGCGTGAATGCTTTCGTTATCCTGCTGGAGAAGATGACTCTCACGGTTTGTCGGCGTCATGAAGGGAAGAAGGTGTGACTCGAGGGTGGTCTGGTAATCATACGAGTGCATATTGGTAGATACGAACGCTAATCTAAAACCGAGTAACCGTAGAACGCGCCCCACACCATTACACTTCCTCCGCCGAAATTGCGCCGGCTGAAGTTGGCTGGATTCTTCCGGAGATCGCGCCACTAAAACTTTGAGCCGTCCTTTCCGTCCAAGTCAAACTTCTTTTCATCCGAAAACACGACCTGATCATTTAATTTTGGGAACAAAGAGTCTGTAGAGCAATAGTTTGGAACCCTCCTACCTTTGTCCAGTCTCTTGTCAGATTGCATTCAGCAAACTCTAGTCGCACAGCCTTGTGACGCTCGGTGAGTCGTGGGGTTTTCATCACGGCTTCTCTCCTGATTCGAGAAACCATCTCGGAACCGTAGATCTGGGATGACGTAGTTGTAGGTCTGCGCGAATGTGATTGACAAACGACAAGCTGTTTGAAGCTTCCTTCAAAATCCGTCGCTCTTCATTAGCGGACACCTATCGGTGACGGCCATGGAATCAAATTGCACCGTATGCTTCGAAATCCTTCAAATGCTGGAACACAGCACTGTGAGAACGCTCGATTACGCTCGATCATCACATCGTTGAGCGTTCTTCGTAATTCTGCAACATAACTCGATGCAATGTCGGAGTAGATTCCCGTCTCTGCTGACCTTCTTTGCTAATGTGTTAGAACGGTAAAGTCCTTTGCGACGTTTTCGCTACGGTAGAACGGAGATTAACAGCGTATCCTCACTAGTGGTCGTATGGTTTTAAATCAGCATAAAATTAAAAGGTTGTTATAAAAAAAACTCAAACCCAAGAACAGAAGCGGAATTTCGTACTCTACCCTTATTTTAGACGTAGAATCAAACACAATGACGAAAATTCTTGAGCTCTAGTTTTCCCAGGAAGGCCAATATCGGTGGTGGTCGTGTGATTATGAAACGCACTGTAAGGTGTGTCCGAATGAGAATGGCGGCCCATGCGACCGGCGTGCTTGGCAGGCGGTCGCCCCTCTCGGACGAGCATGCGAAAAGTCCCCACCGTCATCGGCTACGAAGGGGCCGGCACCGGCTGGCAGCAAGCACTGCGCCGATCAATCAGTGGGAGAGGGGACGTCCGTCGTTGAAATCCAACACTCGTCCGAGGGCGACACATGCGACGGCCGCCTGCCAAGCACGCCGGCCGCGTGGGCCGCCATTCTCATTCGGGCACTCTTTATGTGTTCAAGAAAGGTGTTTTCCTTGACTCGAGGAAAGTAGTACGAACTTACAAGATGCTCACATTACAGTACTGCTCAATGAACCTGAAATTCTAGCTGAAGAAGGTGAGAAAAATAATTTCTTGAATGATGTGACAAAAATTCCTATATTCTGCAGAGATTTACGCGATAGAAATTGTAAATCTGATGTGATTCAAAACAGCAAGTTAACACTCAGTAGACCACGTGTCCACACTGCGCAATCACGCCAATAACTCGATTTTTTTTCGTTTTACTTTAAGAAAAAAGAATTCCTTCTAATTGCTTCTTATATATCCATGCTTTAAGGCACTTGACTTACTTTTGACTTAATCGGTTGGCTTTCGCCTGACGCGGTCATTCCGCATCTTCACCGAGGTGTGCCGTCCTAGTAGTCAGCCGTGTCCATTTTTCACGGTCTTCAGCCACAATTTGAACACATTCCATCCAGCTGTCACTATTCCATTTCCTGCGAAACGAAACATCGCGCCTGAACTGTCTTTCGATGCCGAGTGACTTTAAATCCTCTTTAACCACATCCGTCCAGAACTTTCGCCTACGCCCAGGTGGCCGTTTCCAGACAGGATTTGGAAGCATTTTTAAAGCGTGTTGTACGAGACGATCCGGCGTTCTTCTTAGTATATGCCCGAGCAGTCGAAGTCGACTTTCCATTGCTGCTTGAGATGGCGTTAGGAGATGCTGGCACCTCCTCGTGTCAAGCGTTGATGTACTGCGTCGATTTCCTTGTAAAGGTCTTCGTTATGGCATACACGCGGCCAGAAATAACCAAGCAAACGCCTAAAAAGCTTCCTCTCCGTGCAATCCAACCTTTCCATCTGCGTTTTCGGTGCTGCCCACGTCTCCGATCCGTACATCATGATAGGGCGAATAGCGGATAGGTAGACGCGCAACTTGACTTCCTTCGCGATGGTGGTAGACCACAAACACTTGGTTAGAGAATTGAATGCAGACGTAGCTTTCGCACATCGTTGTCGAATATCCGCTGCATAACTACCATCGTTCTTCAGCAAACAGCCCAAATAACAGAAATCGTCCACCAGTTCGATACGTTGTCCGTCCACACAAACTCCAGTTGAAGGCCTCTGAGAGACCCACATCTGCTTGCATTTGTCGGGACGAAGACGAAGTCCATAGGCTGCGGCATACTTCGAAACGAGGTTCACAATCCTTTGCAGTTTTGCGTTGTTTTCAGCGAATAACACAATGTCGTCGGCGTACTCCAGGTCGACAAGGGAGCGTCCTGATGGTGTTAGGATCACATCCGCAGGAAACTGTTCTGCAACTCTACGCATGATGTCATCAACGGCGAAGTTGAAAAGAAAAGGTCCTGCAACGGCTCCTTGCCTTACTCCTGTTTTCACCTCGAAAGCTGACGTAAATCCGACAGGTGTACGAACTGCTGCTGTTGTTCCTTTGTTCATGTCCTCGATTAACCGAACATACTTTTCCGGGACTCCATCTGCTCGCAGAGCATTGAGCAATCGATCACGATGAGGAGAGTCGAACGCGGCTTCAAAGTCCAAAAAAGCAAGCTGTAATGGCTTCGAAAACCGCTGCCACGATTCAATTACTCTTCTCACGACGAACACTTGGTCCATGGTCGATCTTCCAGGTCTAAACCGGCTTGCTCATCTCTGGTCGTTCCTTCACGATGTTTGATAAGTCGCTCGAGAATGATACGTTCTAAAACCTTGTACATGACACGAAGTAGAGATTCCTCTGTAGTTCTTAGGATCCGTGACGGATAGCTTCTTGTGAAGAGGTACGATGATCGCATGTCTCCACGAATCGGGTATCCTTTCGCTCATCCATATGGCACGGATGGTGTTGGTCATTTCACGAATCCCAGACGGAGGAAGAGCTTTCAGCATTTCAGCAGTGATGTTGTCATCTCCACCTGCCTTTCCATTCTTCATTTTCCGGACACAATCCAAAACTTCAGACTCAGTCGGCGGTTCCTCACTGACATCGTAATGTGCTCTCTGAGCATGCGGGAGCTCAGGTACTGATGGCGCTGGACGATTCAGTAGTGAACTGAAGTAATCCTTCCATATTGGCAGCGTCGCATCACCAACTGCAACTCCATTGGTAGTGTTCAAGACAGGAGAACATCTCTTCATCTTCCCGCTATACTGTCGCAGCAACGTGTAGGCTTTCCTCGGATTCTTCTCCTCCCAAGCCTTCTCGAACTCCTTAGCTCTACACGTCCACTCTCGTTCGCGGTCACTTTGAAGCTGCCGACGCAACTTCCTCCTCAGACGCTTCTCCTCCACGAAGTTTCCTGCAGTTCGGAGAGCACATACTCTGTTGTAGGTAGATGTTGTTTCTTCTGAGACGTAGGCGAACTTCTTCTCAGGCTGTACAACCGGGAGTGCCTCTTTCGAAGCGTCCTGGATGCATTTGACAAAAGAATCCGCGTCGCAAAGTTTCTTCTTAGTCCGTACTCCGATGTGAATAGAAACGCGTTGTCGGAAATTCCTTCTGCACTCTTCATCTCTGAGACTTGTCATGTCAATCCTCTGGAGAGGCTGAGCCCTCGCTTCCTCTTATGAATCCTCGCAGTGAAGTTCAACAGAACAGGACGGTGATCCGAATCGAATGCGACATCCCACACAGCTCTAGATCTTCGAATGTCCGATACTGGAATATTCCTCGTCAGGACATAGTCAAGCTGTAGTTTCAAAGTTGTCATCTTCCGCTTCCGCTGCTCTTCTGGAGATAGCCGGGTTGGTCCCTGCCACGTAAGCTGATGGCGGCGATGATTCCTCTTGAATGTCGATGCAATAATCAGACCACTGCGTTCACAAAAGTCGACAAGGCGGTAGCCATTGTCCGATGTTTGCTCCACTGGGTAGAACCATTTACCGAGTACTTCGGATTCCTGATCAAGTCCCATCTTCGCATTTGCGTCAATCCCCACGACAACAGCATGTTGACAAGGTATCCTGGCCAGCAACGTATTGAGTTCCTCATAAAACGCATCCTTCGAATTGTCTTCGGCGGTTTCAGTGGGCGCATGAGCACTCACTATCCACAGATTAAATCCTCTGTGATCCCGCAGTCGTACGAATGCATTCCGACACGACGTTGAGCCGAACTCCTTGACCATACCATTGAAATCCTTCCTTACAGCTATTGCACAGCCTCCCACTCTCCTATCGTCAGCGTTGCCGCAGTAGATGGTGTACTCTCCGACGCTGATGACGGGTCTATCCTTGAGGCGGGTTTCCTGCAAAGCAGCAAACGGTGCATGGAAATAGCTCAGAAGTCTGGATAGCGCAGTTTTTTGGATATCACTCGACAGCGATCGACAGTTCAGGGTGGCGAAATTGTGGCTTGTGGCCAAAGACTCCATGACTCCCTAGGTACGGATCCTAAGGTGTTATGGACCAGAGGCCTTAGTGTGCCGGACGGCGACACCTTTATGCAATGTGCGGGATACTTTCGCGATATAGTTGTGCACGCTATATCGCTCGAACGTTCCCTGTGTACACTCAAACGTCTGCTGGGTTCAGTAGAAGCAGGGGCACCAACGAGCAGGTACCAACAGACTTGTATACACACCCCCCTTTAAGGCACTGTTCGCGATAAACTTCATCCTCGAATTTTCCATGACAAACGCTTCTCGTGGCTCTCAGAAGCAGAACAGCGTTGAAAAAACGGGACGAAAAGCTACCCAGGAGCCGCAAAACGGCTTAGAAAAGTGGGAAAACCCTGCCATTGTGGGCAAGTCCCGCCTCTTCCCGCCCCTCGACTTGAACAAAGAAACACTCGAAATCGTGAGTTGAGCTATGGTTTCCGATCAAAACCCCGTTCTTCTCTTCATTCTCAACTTCTCTCTTTACTCAGGTCAGCTCGCTCACATTGGCTGCAGAAGACAGAAGTTACAAGCCTCGGACAACTCGTCCACCATTTTCCCTAGCTCAATTTTTGAGGTACCATAACTCCATTCCCAGAAGATCTTGTACTATTCCAGAAGCATCATTGGAATCAAAATGGGACCGGTTTCAAGATAGGCAAAAAATTAGAAAAGCAATTTTTATCGCGAACAGTGCCTTTAATACAACTTTCATAGCTGGTATGCAGATAATAAGCGCCATATTTGTCATTTTGACATAGTCGTTTACAGCGAAAATTCAGTTTAAAAACTCACCGAATTGATTGGCCGTGGAGCGCGCGGTCTCTTAAGTGAGACAATGTGAATGAGAAACCTCGTGGATAAACAATAGAAAAAGTGCAAAACCATTCTTTTCCAGAAGATATATTGCGGGAATCGAGCCCGCAACCCAGCATCCCTTCGAACATGGTTTAGAATTCCCCATCGTTATCCCTCTCGAGCAACCTGCACGCTGGCTATGGCAACTTCAATCGAGTGATACGAGGAATGGAATGCACAGTGAGCTAGCAAACGGCTTATATTTCACGAATGGCCTGGAATCAAACCGTGAAACCTTGCATAGGGCAATTTTATTGTAAATAAATGTGCGCCGAGCGTATAAACTCACTCCAGCTGTCCCGATTAGGAGGTTACAGGTAGTTTCAACTGGTTTTTTTCTTTTTGATGCCTGACGAAAGCAGAGATCCGAAAATTGTACCAGAAGAAAGGTTTCGAGAGCATTCTCCTCTCTGCCTGAATCACCCCCAGGCTGACAATGGAGTTCATGTGGGCTCAATTACTGGAACTGCGCAATTTTTAGTCTGAGGACAGAGCTAGCAATTCTTTAAATGTGGTGCCACTATTTGATAGACAACTGGATGGAACCAATCGTTCTGAAAGACTACGGATAGGCAAGCATCACGTCCGAGGCTGGAATTGATGTCAACCAAAAAAGAGGAAGCTTTATTGGTAATTTGGATAAAAGGCTGAAAACGAGCACCAAATGGCCCCTTAGCGACCCCGAACTTGACTGTGGCGCCCCGCCCGCTTTTTCAGCGGCAATCGAGCGAGTGGGCGGGGCGGGCATTCGACGTTCAGGTTTAGAGCCGTATAATGACTCGCTTCCAGCCATTTTTTCGACATTGATGTTGCAATGCGTATCGAACTCGATGACTGTTCTAGATCGCCAACACTGCCTGTAACATGGACTCAAAGGACTATATTCTCGAATTTTTAATCCGTTTGAAAATTCGGGAAACATGAAATCCGAGGACTTGGTTCGTTCGGGACTTTTGTAACGGCTATTTCCGTGAAGCCTGGGGCGATGCACAAGCAAACGGAAAGGTGGGAGTCTGGAACGAGTCAACCGTTAATAACCTTCTTGCACATGCGTCATTTTGCGATCACTATCACCACAGCAGGATACATGTGTGAGAGAGTCCCGAGCGGGAAATTCCGGATTATTCGGATTTCTAGGTAATTTGGGTGAGTACGATTTCGTACTGATCTGAAGATGGTCTATTTTATGAATCAGCTCGTGTACAGTCAGACTTTCGCATCCTTCGGATGGGTACCTTGAAACGGATAGTCTCGATTCAATTGTACTGTATCCCATAAGTAAGAACGTGTAAAGTCGGTCCGAAAAATACTGTCCTCTCACGCGGTCTGCGAGCGTGTTGGGCGGCCGCGGATGCGTTTCTTGAGCTTGTAAATCGCTTAGCGGGACTATTATAATAATGGTGATTACATTTCCACTAAGCTGTTCGCAGCCGTGAAAAGGCCCGTTAGGGAAAAATGCTCACGCGACGGCCACTCTACACGCACGCCGACCGCTTGGGCGAACAGTCTGATTGGGTCAGACTTTATACTTTCTAATACTTGAGTGAATTCTTTGTGATCATTGTTAGGTGAAAAAAATGAGAGTTTTCCGATGAGAGTTGCAAGAGCTGCCCTCGAACAATATTCTGATACTTGAAGGCACGGGTTATTAAAGGCAGTGTTCACGATAGAAACAGTATTCTAGATTTCGTTGTTTTTAGGTAGGTAATTCCATTAAGAAAAGGTTAAGGGAGAAAATTTCCCCACAGAGCACTAAAATAGCGGAGCAAAACCGTTCAGAGAAATCTCTGAGAAAAATTATTATGCCTGTCTGTGTGTTTCGGAAGACTGCGGACAGATATCGAAACTGACGACGGGGAAACGGTTTCGCGCTTCAAAATTCTTGGGTGAGTAGCTTTGCCTTCTGTTTCCTGTACTCAAATTCTTTGGAAGTAAGAGGGGCCATGCTGGGATGTTAGATCCTCCCGCGAATAACAATATTTTAAAATTGGGTGAGTGTTCCCACGTTGAAATGAACGCAGGCCAACTGTTATAAGACGTGGGCAATGTGGCCCAATGGGTCGGCCGGCCCAAGAGATTTTCGCTCACTTCCCGGCAGTTTTTATTGAACTTCTGTTCCCACTCTTCTCAGAAAAACAAAAAACTTACATTTCTGCCAAGAAACGAGCAACGTTTTCATCGTGAACACTGCCTCTATGTACAGTAAACGAATATGAAATCGTCTTGAAACCAAATGAGAAAAAATAAGCACGAGACAGCTGTAGATTTTCGAACATGGCGAAGCTCTTAGTTGTTCCACACACGATCGCTTGCAGATGAAACAAGCTAGGTAGGATAAGTGAGCAAATATTTCCGGTTGTTACATCAATCATTGGAGCTGTCCATCAAAAATCATAGCAGCAACCTGATATCATAAAACCCTACGAAACAGCGCAATCAAAGGAGCAAACCACTAAAGAAACAGAAACCATCTTTAAATATTTCGTGACCTCGTGGCGTCGAAAACAGAGCTGGAGCCATCCATGTATGGCGTATCCCCTACAGCGCCCGCCCCCGTATCCGCCTTTGCGAGCAAAAATATCCTCATTCGTGTTCCAGAAAACTAAGAGATTCTAGCTAAACTTGCGTGACACTTCAGTGTTTGAAGTTCGTCACTGAATACAAAATTCCGAAAACATCTACTTTACTGCATTCACACCGATTTCCTGAGAAAAGATTTTATGTTTTGTCACTATACTACTACATATGAGCATTGTTATTCATTGTGTCACCTCTGCGATAATGAATGATTGGCGAAGGCGTGAAGCATTGAGAGCCACAAAAAAACACCCTATAATTTTTGAAAGAAAAGGTTGTTTTCTTCACATGGCAAGCAACTGAATTATTCGTAATTACACCTGCCGCTTTGTCCCGGGAGCAATGACACATGCACTCACTGAACTCTTCAGGGAGAGCTTCAGCACATAAAAAATTACAGAATCTGCAAAGAAGCAGTTGTGTGTGAAATCTCCGACAAAGCACAGAGAAATGTAACCGTGAAACTCGAGTTGAAGAGTTGCGTCCAGCAAAAGTCGTGCGAATTGTCAGAATCATAAAGGAAAGCATTTATTGCCTCAGGGCATGGATTAGATTGGAAAGCCTTTTCTTGATTGAGCATTACACTGGACCCACCCCTGAATATTCGACCTCAACCACGCACGAAGTCATAGCATAACGAGCAAGCGCAATTTTTTTCCGAATCACTGCAGATTGAATTGCCGAAACTCCAGCTGCAATTTGGTAATGCAATTCGCAGAAACATGAGTAGGACACCACGGACTAGTACATACAGTCAGCACGGATTGCATCAATACTTCAGGTCCCTTATTATGCGATGCCGCAAACACGTACAGTCCAAGGCAACGAAAAAGTGCGGTTGCGCGGTTGCGTATTTCCACTTAGAAAGCTGTAGGTTACGTGCGTAAAAAATAGGTTTAGAATAAAAATATGTTTTTTTTTCGTGTTATCTCTTCGCATGTCCATGGTTAAGACTCATCATGCGCGCTGAGAATTGTACAATCAACCCAATGCTCATGCTCGAATCAATCACCTAATGCTCTTCCCGTTTATGGGGTAGGGTCGCCGATCATGGCAAGAGAAGCAGCAGAGCTTTAAAAGCGATGAAGAATTGCAAAGCTACCGGACTGGATGATATTGCCGCGGAGAAATGGGAAAGTCGAAGAAAGAGATGAAAAGATAGATGAAGAGGAAATAGAAGTTGATAAAATTCGTTTCGCCTCTAACCGCAGACGAATTTTACCTAACAATTCTATCGAGGCTCCTCAGTTAGGAACAGAATTGTCGATAAGAAAGCGTATTGAGAAGAGAAAATCGAGCGAGAACTGTTGGTAAAGAGCTGCATGGGATATTACGACTAAAAACAGGGAAGAAAGTGGTGGAAAAATAGGAAAAAGGGTCGAAGAGTGGGGGGAGGGTGAAGAATTAATGAGTTCAGTCAAAATGGGATCGATAAAGTCAAAACATGTCGGCATTAAAGCAAATGGTGGTATGGGAGAGGAATCGGAATCAAGGTTAGAGTGTAGCTATCTGAAACGCTCATAAAATAGCAGAAAGAACCTTTTTAATGTTATTGTGATCATCTGGCAGAAGACATTTATATGAAATATTTTTTTTTCTAAATTTATTTTTATTAATATTTTTTGTTGCGATAGATACATTTGACTATGTTACAGTAATGAATTCAGAAGAGTACCTATTATGCAAAAAAGAGTTGGAACCTAAGTTGGAACCCGAGTACCTTGCTGGCAGTGTCATGCAACCGAATTGTGGCCCAGCGCAAGGTGCCCTCAGACTGGAAGCCAAGCACAAGAGTCCCGATAATGTGTATTAACTTGGAAACGCCTCTCCCTCGACTGTCAGAAGGAACATATTCTGCCCACATAATCTCTGTTCCGAAGTAAAATTGATTTCCGTGAGTCACGGGCGTTCGCGCGCGTACTCTGTATCTCCTTATCCTCCGCACTTTCTCGCTGTCTCTCTCCTCCGCTCACGCACGCGAGGTAACAGAGTAAATTGGCTCCGAAGTAGAGGGTACATATTAATTTACTATACACCTTTAAACAGGACTAACAACTGAGTGTGTGGTCAACTCCTACATGGAAAGAGACTGTATTTGAGAGCTGAGTTAAACAGTACTTTGGATAAAATAAATTTTCTGGTGCGGGGAATCCAGCGTGGGCCTTTGTTGGCACAAGGGAGCCTGATTTGACGAGCCTCGAAGAGGGTACTCTGGCATTCGCTCGCGTGTTGCCCCGGAGGGCGTGGCCGATTTCGCGTCCTTTTTCGTCGGCGCTAGACGTTCCACATAATCGCGCCGGCGAGAGTCGAGTGCCCACAAAAAAGATTGTGGGCAATGCCCACAAAATCTTTGTGAGCATTTTGTGCATTGTCTCGCCCCAACTAGCGCCGGCACGGAGGAGGCCTGGGCGGTGGCGTGTGCGGTCGCGTCGCGTGCGCCCGCGTGTTGTCTTTCTCTCCTGATCATCACCTCAATCTTCCTCCATTTTCCACTTTCTTCTATAAGCTCATGTCTAGTGAGGCTCTTAAGGGAGCTACTTTTAGTAAGCCTAACTATTCTGGAAGAAATATAACTCTCTAGAACCGTTTTTGGTGTAAAACCGATTATGCTCTTTGCATCTGCCTAAAACCACACCGGAAAGAGTTATAGAAGTTTTTCGTCAGGTTTCTGTACCCGTTTTTAAAAATGTTCCAGATTCAACTTAATACCCTCCCAGTTGTGTTATTCGGGGCGCTGATCACGAATTTGGGGGTTTATGTGTCAATTTTCTGAAATTTTCGACTTGATTCTTTCGAAGCTTTTTTTTAGGGAAAATTTGATGGCAAATCGCGACTTTTGACGATTTCCGAAGTGGTACGCTAGATACAAGTTTATAATTTGCCACCGGCACAAAATTTTCACGGAAGTGTAATGGTTTCTCTTTCAAGAGTTCTCCATGTTTACTGCCTGATACCGTGACACATTGATATTGCCCCCGATTGCCACTTTTGAGCAGGATCCGATTTTTTTTCTCAAAAACACCCTAAAATTTCATGGGGGTGGGAACTATACTTCGACCAAATCGAATGATTCCTAAATTAAATATTCGATTAAAGAAGGCGACTTCGAATCATTCGAAGAGTCGAAAATTAAAAAGGCAATTTCCGAATTATTTGGAAAATCGAATATTCGAAAAGTGAACATTTCCGAATTATTCGCAACACCGAACATTTGAAGAAAAAAACGATTCCCGATTTCTTCTAGAGTATGTCAACGAATATTCGGAAAACGAATATTCGGTCGAACAAACGAATAATCGAATATTCGAATAATTCGAGTATTCGAAAAAGTCAATTTTTTGAATAATTCGCTTATTCGAATATTCGAGAGAGTCAATTATCCGAATTATTCGTTCATTCGAATATTCGAAAATTTTTATTCGTTTGATATCCTCTATCGAGGTAGAAGAGGAAGAATATCGAGGTAGAAGAGGAAGAATAGGAAGAAGACGAGGAAGACGAGGAAGAAGAAGAAGAAGAAGAAGAAGAAGAAGAAGAAGAAGAAGAAGAAGAAGAAGAAGAAGAAGAAGAAGAAGAAGAAGAAGAAGAAGATGAAGAGAAGAAGAAAATGAGGAAGAAGAAGATGAGGAAGAAGAAGATGAGGAAGAAGAAGATGAGGAAGAAGAAGATGAGGAAGAAGAAGATGAGGAAGAAGAAGATGAGGAAGAAGAAGATGAGGAAGAAGAGGAGAAAGAGGAAGAAGAAGGAGGAGGAGGGGGAAGAGGAAGAAGAAGAAGAAGAGGTTGAGAAGTACAAGGTGTCTAGAGGGTAGACGGAATCCATGAATAAACAACGCAGTGGGGTCCGAACGATCAAATGATGATTCCGAGCAACAAGTGGTTTTGGGGGGGGGCAACAAGTAGTTTTACGGGGCAACAAGTGAGCCTGCGGGGCAACAAGTGATTTCGCGGGGCAACAAGTGATTTTAGGGTCAGCAGCTGCTCTTTCGGGGCAACAAGTGATTTCGCCGGGCGACTAGTGATTTAGTGGGGGTACAAGTGGTTTTGTGGGCACAAATGCTCACAATCGCCCCACACTTTCCATTTCGCGCCCCAGAAAAATGACTTGTTGCCCAGGTGTCACTGGGCAACAAGTGGGTTTATGTAGGGCTACACGCGAGCGAATGCCAGAGTATGCGATATCACGGCTACAAAAAAGGAACGATTCTTATTACACCTGTCGGATGATCACAGGCTGAACCCTAACGCAAGGCCGAGTGGATACTTCGCACTATATAAGAATTACAATTATCTACAGTACCGTTGAAAAAATTTTTGCGTGGGGTTTTCGCGAATAATGTCTTTATACATACTGTGCTTATCTGGGCCAAATTCTGGTCCGCAAATGCATCTCGACACGCTTTGCGGCCGCTCGCGCTCGAGTCAATCAAATTTCCAGCGCCAAGGCCGACCCGATATGGCTTTTTTATAAAATTTTCTCCGATTTCGTTTAGTTTCCAGTTTCTGAAACCCACCTGGAAACAACAGATCGGCGGCTGCGGCGCTGGAAACTCTTCTGACTTGAAAGCGCGCGCCCGCGATGCGTGCCGAGACGCAATTGCCGTCCGGAATTCGGCCCAGAGAAGCATAGTACCATGGCTTGCCCTCAGCGAAACTTGATGGAACTCTTTCTGTTATGGGGCATCACAACCCTTGCTTTGCACATACACGAAATCGGTTTTTGAGCGTGCAGTTTTTTAGATTGCAATGTGGTATTATTTTGAATAAGGACTATTCCCTCGAAACATGGCTAACTATGCCAAATCTGGGTGCTATTTCGGAATAGACGACCCACTTTTGCCAGAAGATTTTCCATTCCATGAATATAACAGAAATGCTCTTTTCGTAAACAGATGTGTAAACATGTAAACAAATATAAACGCGTGTGTATACATGCGAACATGTTTTGTTTTGTAAACATGTGTGTAAAATGTAAACCATGTGAAAGACGAGTGTTTCTTCCGAACATTCATTCATCATGGTTATCAATTTTTTTCCGCTTTTCTGATAGACTATTTTATCACAAAGTTATACAACGGTTCTGAAGACTTTCGAATGACGAATGACTGCTACGGTTTGGCAATTGTAATAGCCATATTTCAAAGGGATAGTTCTAATTTGAAATAATACCGCAAAATGATATTTAAATTCGATATTTAAAACTGCACGCTCAAGAACCATTTTTGTGTATGTGTAAAGCAAGGGTTGTGATGCACCATGACATAAAGAGTCTCATCAAGTTTCGCTAAGGGCAATCCAAGGAATGTATAAAAACCTTATTCGCGTAAAAGCCATGCGAATAAACCTTTTAACGGTACTGTAGATATTTCCATGAAAGTAAATAATAACAAAAATAGATAATAAAGCGGATCATTTCAGTTTCAAAGTCAGAAACATTGCTTTTTTGACTGTAATTCATCCATAAAATAATATCGGTTGTTACTTACACGGACACACTGTGAATAGCCATTGTATGTGAGTGATGAACTAGACAGTTTTATTGAAGGAATAAGGAGATGAAAACGTGTTTCTCACCCATCGTATATAAACTTGAGTTTATTGAAGTTATCATTATTAATTTCATGTGCGGAAAAAAATCGTCAATAAGTTTGCATAGCAAGATAATGCCCAGTCTTTTGAAATTCATGATCGTGTTCAGCGCTCAAAATAACCTCCCGGGACAATTTTCGGGTGAAAGCACATTTTTCAAAGAACGGTCATATTCATAACGTTGTGCGTTAATTATCAACAACGAGGTTCTGAAAGCGTTCAGGAAAATGCTCCAGATTCAACCCGAAATTCTTCCAGTGAGGTTAAAAGGGGACGCTGATCACGAAGTCGAGGTTTTATTGTCACTTTCCCAGAGTTTTCGACTAAAATCGTTGCAAGCTTCCCATCAGTGGAAATCCGAGGGCAAAACGCGACCTTTGACGATTTCCGAAATACTGCAATAGATGCGGATCATCCTGTTTCTCTGGGAACTACTTAGAGTGCTTAACACAAATCTGAGGGGTTGTCTAGGATGGTGAATACGAATTTGATGAACATTTGTCGATTTTGGATTTATTAATGTAGACTTTGCCCCATAAATGACATGGTACCCACGGGCCTCAAAATTCCGTCAAGCGGACCTTTTCGAGCCATTCTTTTCAAGAAACTTGAAAAATGCCTATACCTTCTTGGAACCAGCAGTTTAGCGTGGGATAGGTTCATCAAGGAAACACAAAGGGTATCGTCAATCACTGGATGAGGGGTAGCCGCGACGCCGCTTGGCGGGAAAAATTGCGCGCGGGAAAACGAAGGGGAGACGGTTTTTGATCGAATGGTTCCGCGCTCGATTGCTGAGCGCGGCTTCCAACCTGTGAGACTCTCGTGATATCAACAACGTGATTCGTTTTTGCAGATGCGTTTAACCCATTCACGACCGCGTGTCCCACCGGTGGGACACGCGTTGACTACCACTTCGGACCGCGTGTCCCACCGGTGGGACACTCTTTTCGAAAATCATTTTCTCCACCACGTGAAGGAATTTCTTAACCTATTTATGGTCAATGTACTTACCTATTCTAAAGTCGACTACAAACTTCGTGGTCCGCTGGCAGCTTCACCACTACAATATATCTGACCCATCGAATGCAGCAAGGTCGAAAACCGCAATTATGAGTACAGATCGCATTTTTACAAGCACCTAATGGAGAATTTTAACTTTCTCCCATTGCTCGGGAAACAATCCTTACTTCTAAGAGTGGTCAGATCGTATAGCACTATTTATAAATATCACAGAAGTATGATTACTGATACTGCGCACCATTCCGGCGTAGAGAATAGGCTTTTCTTTCGCCCGTATTTTGTTCACATAATTTATTTTATGCAAAGATCACTAATGTTGAGATCATTAGAGCCTTTTTTGAAAGTCCTGCTTGGTTACGGTTGGTGTACCATCGTAGGCCGGGACTCAAACTTCGGTGAAAACTACCTTGGAGAGGAGCGGACGAGAAAAATGGGGACGTGCCAGAGCAGAAAACGAGTGAAAACTTATAAAACGGTAATTACACTATTCATTCCTAGTCAATTTGTAATAATAGAACTATTTTATACGTTTGAATGCAAAAAACATATATCATTTCACTAAGCATTTCCTGTCAAGTGAAGAACAGAAGAATGTCTATCATGGTTACGTTATTCAATGTATCATGGCTACGTTATTTAATGTTTCAAACCGCTAGCATTCAACGAGCTCACGTGATTTTGTAGATGGTCTTATCTACACAGTTGAAAATTTAGGAGGCCATTTCTCTGGAAGGAAAGAGTTATGGAAGCTGAAACTTTGGCATCATGATTTTGACGTCGACAGCCGTAGAATAAGCAAAAAAACCAAAATCGATTTTTTGGTGGCGTGCCATTCGAGCAAAAGTGGCCCACCGGTGGGACACTGTATACGGTGACGCAATATTGCACGCGGTCCGAACGTGCAGCCACCCAAAATTAGGCGTGGTCGTGAATGGGTTAAAGCTCTGAACGCTTCCCTTCCTTTTTCAAAGTCTTTGTCAATTGTATTCTGCTTCTGGCTCTTGTTTTTCTTTGTCCTTTTTCATCGGCAGTGCTGTTCCTCACTGTGGAGCCCTGGAGAAGCACTGATCTCTCTAATTCCTCTTTTTTTATAGACACATAGGCGTAATACTTTCAATTTCATTGCCTTTCATAACAACACTGTCCAAAGTGGCTTATTGCGTCGCGAAGCCTGTCTTCGTCTTTAGCGACAGACAAGTGATTGGTTCTGATTCGAATTTGACCTATAGCGGATTAGCCGCCACGGCACACTTCACGTTGCTGTATATGGGTCTCAGGTGAGCTTCAGAAGGTCAAGTTGCTCACTGCAAGATGCAAGATCATATTCTCCACAACCCAGTATAGGTAAGGAAAACAAGTTGTAAAGTAGTATGGAAGCGAGGGGTAAACGCGATAGATCACGACAATTGCAGTGAGAGAGAAAGCACAATCGGTGAGCTGATTTACGGCGCAGTGTATCCAAACCGTGCCATGCGTTCGCACCAAAACCACGCTATAAAAAAGGACTAGTCCGATAGCCGGTCTCTATCGTTCTTTCTTTCTGGCTTCGTTCCTCACGTGGGGCTCTGTTTAGGTCATCTTCTCCATTGCAACTTCCGTGGCGTGCCATCGCCTTGCCATTCTCGCATTACTGCCTACGGATATCCCTTGTGATCGACTTCCTGTTGATTGTAATTGCTGGATTTTCCTAGTAAAAATTTGTTCGTTTCCAATCGTTTGTGTGGTTCCATTCGACGTCGCTAATCGGACATCTATTTAATTTCGCACTAAAAAAGGAGCTTGGTCGGGAATTTATCAATCTGGATATTGTACCAGGTTGTATATAAAGCGAGGGAAACTCTAGGGGCCGACAGCCGAAAGCTTACCGACAATAACCGGTTCAAATACCCAAGTTTTAGTTCACGGCCATCCACCCTCCGTCATGAGGCTTCCAAGCATGAAATGAATCGAGCTGCTGGCTTTACCCAAAAAAGTGTATTAAGAAAACCTGTTCATCATGAGCTTCTCGAAAAATGAATTGAACTACATCGTCTGTTCAGAAGTTGCGTCCGGCGCTCTGGTCATGATGATCCAGCGTGGACTCTTCTATGCGGAAGCAGAAGTTCGAGCGGGGTAAATTTATTTCAGCAAGGGAATTTATTCATCTGGATATGTACCAGGTTGTATATAAAGCGAGGGGAACTCTAGAGGCCGACAGCCGAAAGCTTACCGACAATAACCGGTTTAATTATCCAAGTTTTAGTTCACGGCCATCCACCCTCCGTCATGAGGCTTCCAAGCATGAAATGAATCGAGCTGCCGACTTCGCGCAAAGAATTGTATTGAGAAAACCAGTTCATCATGAGCTTCTCGAGAATTGAATTGAACTACATCGTCTGCTCAGAAGTTGCGGCCGGCGCTCTGGTCATGATGATCCAGCGTTGACTCTTCTATGCGGTAGCAGAAGTTCGAGCGGGGGCAAATCAAACTTGAAATATGAAATTTATGCAAAACAACATTCATATACTCCACAGCTGGATGAGAAAACTGATTCACTTGGCCTCATTGAAGCTGTTGTGACTGAACCTCCGCTTCCCAAATTCAAAAGCTCTCAAGCGGTCGACTAGTGAGACTGCTACACCATCATAGATGTTGCCATCTCGCAACAATGGTGTTCATGGAAAGAAACAACAGGCGGCTCAACAGACGTCGTCCACCTTAAAAGACGTGGCTGCGCTGAGAACCACCGCAAACGACTCCAACCGTGTGCGTCATACAGATGCTCTAGAGTTTCTCGAGGATAAAGTATGATTCCCTAAGTGTCACAGCAGCGAAGTCTTTATATGCGCGTGGAATCCTGTAGAGGATTTGATGGCGTCAGGGTCTGGAGATTCAACAGCTCGCATCTGAAATCTAGCTGGTTCCGAAAATCCAGCAACGCCATCAAGTGAGTTCAAGGCGCGTTAAACGTGCTGAAACATTGTACGCAGGAGAGTCGGAGAAGGCAACGCAACCGTCAAATAAGGACGTGGCAAGTCTTGATTGGGACGCCGCTGGTGACCTTCTCGCAACTGGTTGCTATGAATGGCTTGCGAAAATTTTGACTGCTGAGGGGCGGCTGCGTTGTACACTTGGTACTCACAAGGCTCCCATTTTCGCTCTCAAGTTGAATGCGTAAGGCGACTATATACTGTCGGCTGGTGTTGATAGGTCGACTATCGTGTGGGATGCTGTTAAGGTTCAACAAGTGCAGCAATTCCACTTCCACACGGCATCTACTCTTGATGTTGATAGGATTACGAATGGCACATTTGCCTCGTGCTCAACAGGCAAATCTATTCATGTTAGTCGCCTTGGATGTGACAAACCCATTCGAGCTTACCTAGGTCACCTTAACGAAGTGAACGCCGTCAAGTACGATCTGCACTCGAATAGGCTTGCTTCATGCTCAGACGACATGTTATTAAAGATATGATCGCTGGAAGAAAATCAACCGGTCTATGATTGGAAGGATCATGAGAAGAAAATTTATACGATCCGGTGGAGTCCACTTGGTCATGTGTTGGCAAGCGCGTCATTTGACCATACAGTACGTTTGTGGGATGTGCGCCGTGGAGAACTTGTCCGAACACTATTACGCCACAATGATCCGGTGTATTCAGTTTCGTTTTCTCTTGATGGACGCTATGTGGCGTTCGGATGCTTCCATCGATCGGTGTTCATCTGGGATATACAGACGGGTAAATTGCTGCAGAGCTACGTTGGCGAAAAGCTTAAAGGTGGTATTACTGAAGTGAGCTGAACAAAATTATACCCCAATCCAAGACTTTATTCATTTGCTTGTCACCAAGCAATGGTTTTTTATATTTTCGCAATTCGACTCCACAACTTAAGCAGACGCTAAGACGGAGAAAGATGGACAAAACAAGGTGAGGATGTACAGTTAACCGCAATGTTAAAAGGACATGGTGAGGTTGCGGTCACGCACTAAAACTACGGTGGAAGACGCCAGATTTCATTATCGATCTACAGCACAGCTGATTTTCTGGTTAATATACGGTTTTTATTTTTTTCTTGTTTGTTTCGGCATTATTTTTGTTTCTAACTGTTATTTCTGAAGTGAGATGTTGCTGCAGAGCTCACGAGGCGAAAAAGTGGCGGCAAGTGCGAGCGATGGAACGGTGATTTTGCTGGATATGCGTCACATCAAGAATCGTCTTGCGTAATCCTCTTCGTGGGAAATTAAAATTATATTGTCAAATTCACTATTTACCTGGCGGAACTCTTTCATTTTCGACTTCATATCCTAATTACTTACGAGAAGGATAAGTTTCTGTCTTGAAACAGTGGAATTTTATAGCTCTCAATGCATAATCTCGATTACTGTGAAGCAGAGATAGTTAAAGGCAGTGTCCACGATAGGTTTCTTCCTCGGTTTTCGGCCGGAAATCGAAAGTTCAGGGTCCCATTGAAGCACAGGGGTCGAAAGAACGAACGAAAACGAGGCCGAAAGAGCTCCATACGGCTCCGAAGTCCGCTCGCGGTCGAGTTTTCCGAGGTACAGTTTGGTCCGCAACTACATTAGCATTGGAGCGCGAGCGCGGCTAAGTTTTTGCATTGGGACGCATTTGCACAAGCTGTCTACTTCAGGCCCATGTCCGCGCAACTGACCCACCGCTGAAATGTGGCTTTCAAAAAGAAGAGCCAATTTTGTATGTCCGCAGCGTTTTTCATGATTCTTTCTTCACTGATGAAACAGTCAGTCTCTAAACCTTCGTTTTCTGGGGGAAACTCAAAAACAGTTTTTATCGTGCACACTGCCTTTGAGCTGGTCTTTTCTAGTAGCTGTTCTGTGAATAAAAAAGATCTAGCTTCCAACTCTACATCAAAGAATATATCATGATGGAGCTCAGAGACAGTTCAATTCTTCAATATCTTAAGATCCTTCAAGCCCGCCATAACATCTCCCAGGATCATTTTGCTGTCTTATTGCAATACGTGGCCCATCATCAACTAGCCGCAGTGCATGACGCTTCACTTGAGTTCCTACTAACATGCAAACGCAAGCACATTTTCCCTGCGTTCATTGCCAATAGATTCATTCGCTTCCCATTTATGAGTAATCACGATGTCATTCCAAGAACTACTGCTCTCAAATCAGCACTACTCACTGCATGCATAGCCGATAAACGTCGCGAGAAGAGGTATTGTATTCGGAACATCGTGGCCAAACGAGACCAATTGCGACTTGTATTACCGCCTGACGTGTGGAGAAGCATGAGTTGTTGCAATCAGCAAGTATGTTCCCTACTGTGCCAAAACCAGAGCCAACATTTCGGAGTGAAGCTGGACCTGACCAGAGCGCGCCAACCACCACCTCCAGCGCTGTCTTTCATCAGACCGAATGCCACCCCACCCAAACGTCACATGGTCATTGAAACAAATCAGGTTGACGACGATAAGGCAGCAGTACTGAATCTTGGCCCCTCATTCGCAGTTACGCCGAAAGTTAATGATGCGCTTATCAAGGCTACACTTTGTGAAATACACAAATTTGCCTACCACCTTTGTTGGAGGTTATGCCGAGGATCTACTGTGCTTGATAGAAATATGACAATGGTTGCCTCCATGCCGTTCAAGGGTTGCAATATACAGCTACATACTTCCCCCATCACGTGATGTAGATTCAAGAATAGCGAACTTTGAGCATGCTGTTCAAAACATTCATCAAAATGCTGTTAATAACCCCTATCTATCAAACCTTGATCCTGCTGAGCAAAGAGGAGTGAAGAAATGTCTGCAGTCAAAGAGGGACCTCAGGTTTACCGTGAGGAGATGAGTGTGAATTCTTCGTGGTTATGCCTCAAACACTGGATAAAACGATCAGTGACCACGTTCTCTCAGATTCCACTGTATATGAAAGAAGCACGCAACCAGCATTCGATGCAGCATGCAGAAAAGTGAAGGCAGTATTCACATCAATAGTTAAGATTCGTGTGGGAGTTGTGATAGCGAAGCGATTGAATGATTTCTCCCCCTCCATACCAACACTCTACAACCTTGTGAAGACGCATAAAATATCATTGGCAGCTGATAGTACAACCCTCACGTACAACGATATCGAGACACGACCTATCATCGCGTCCTTGGGTGGTCCGTCAGATAGATTGAGCTGGCTGCTCGTTCAGCTCCTGTCGCCACTACTGCGATACTTGGGGGCTTATATCGTGAACGTCGATGATTTTCTTGCTTCATTACGTAGCTGGCCCGTACCATCGTCTGCAGTTTACGCAAGTTTGATGTGACATCTTTATATACAAAGGTCAACAAAACAGGAGCAGTGAATGCTGTTGTGACGCTTTTCAATGAACATCGTAGCGACGTGTTGATGATGGGATTTTCTGATATGGAGATTAGGATTCTCTTTGAAGCAGCACTCAAATACAACATATTTTGTTTCGATAACAAAATTTACAAGCAAAAGCGTGGCCTAGCAATGGGAAATCGCATAGCGCCTTCACTGGCGATTATTTTCCTGGACCATATCGAAAAGTCATCTCTAACAACTGGAATCCTTTTCTTCAAGCGCTACATAGATGACGTTTTTGTAATCGGAACAGGTGAAAGAGAGTTGAGCTGCGCGTTGGAAGCATTGAATTCGCAAGATCCTAACGTGAACTTCACCTCAGAAACTCCCGATGAGAGTGGTTTCTTGCCATTTCTTAACGTGAAGGTGCGAGTAGTAGGAGGACAAAAAGAACACCTATAGTACAAAAAAGAAGCTTCTTCCAACATAGTTTTGCACTCCAGAAGTGCTCACCCTATGTTCATGAAGGCCAACGTCATACGCAACCTTCTGAAAACGAAAGAGAAGCTCGGGACCTTCTCAAACCCTATAGTGGATGCCAAGATAAGGATGATTCTAGATTAAAACGGGTATTCTACAAACAGCCTGAGAACGTGGACCCCCCATAGAGCCGCAGATGGAATCACAATGGCTCTGCCTTACGTCAACGAGAAGGTAGCAAAAAAAGTCGACAATGTTGTCAAGCGCTCTATGCTGCCAATAAGACTAGTTCTTCGCCCACCGCCGACCCTACGCGATCTCCTCACGTCGTCCAGGCCATATGAAAGCCTGTGTGGAGAAAAGACGTGTTGCTACTGTACCTCAAAGAAAATCTGTGATTAACGTGGGACGGTATACATGATCACCTGCCGGGCATGCGGAGAGAAGTACGTGGGTGAGACCATGGGGCCGTTGAAGTTCCGCTTGGACGAACATAGAAGAACCCTAGCAAATCCTGGTGCCTATCCGAACAGCAGCTTTGCTAGACACCGCAATGTGAGACACAGTAACGAAGTCGCACCTCACTTCGATGTAGCGGTTCTCCATCGAAATCTGCTGAAACCCTTGGGACAAAAAGTGATGGAAGCGCGAGAAATACGGCGACTGCAAACGGAAACCAATGCCAGAGAGCAGCTGCATGATCTTCTTAGGCTTATCCAGTGAGGCCCTATCGCGATCCCTTCTGCGCAACCACAGTCGCAGTCACCCTTATTTCATACGTGCATTCAACTAAAAGGGGTGAGCGGTTACGAAGTTTCCCTCGCTAGAACATATATCAGCATCTCCTTTAGCGCCATTGGAGTTTCGCAGCCAACCACTACCAAACGCGAAGGGAACCCTGGTTCGTATTGTCATTGTATTGTGTTTGTTTACCAACCACGTTTTGTAAAGAAATGTTTAAGTTTTGACGACGGCTTTATGAGCCGAAAGCTTACCGACGATAAAAAAGATCGAGCTTCCAACTCTACATCAAATAATATATTGTACCAGGTTGTTCAAATAGTTTTGTCGTTCGATAAGATAGGGCGTTGCTAATAGCCCAAAAATTTTTTGATGTGCTGGTATACTCTTCTATGAACGAACGTAAAGTTTCATTTCAATCTGTCATTTCGTTCTTTGTTTACAAGTCATTTAGTGTCGCCGGGTCACAGCAATGGAAAAAATTTAATATCGTGCAGTGATAAAATTCAAATTTTTAGAAGGTATAGCACCAAAAGAATTTCGCGAACGAATGTTAAAAGTGTATAATGATTGTTCACTTACAATTAGAACAGTAGAAAGATAGGTTGCTGAATTTAAAAGTGGTCGTACAAGCCTTGAAGACGATCCACGTGAAGGACGTCCAAGAAGCGCATCAACACGAAAAACCGTAGCCAAAATACAAGATATGGTTTTGGAAGATCGTCGACTGACTAAAAGAAATTCAGTAGAGGCGCTACACATCTCATTAGACAGTGTGAGCCATATTTCATGTGAAGTTTTGGCTTTTAGAAAGCTGTGTGCACAATGGGTGCCGCATTCGCTAACAATGGAACAAAAACACATTCGAATGCGACTTTCTCAGCAAAATTTGGAGCGTTTTAAAAAGGATAAAGTGGATTTGGTGCATCGATTCATCAATATGGATGAGACTTGGGCCTATCGCTATGATCCTGAATCAAAACAAGGGGCTAAAGAGTGGTGTGAACCTGGTTGCTCGGCTTCGAAACGAGTTCGTGTCCGGAAATCGACCAAGTAGGTTGTGGCATCAGTTCTTTAGGATGCAAAAAGAATCTTGCTTGTGGATTGCTTACAAACTGGTAAAAACACTGTACCGTGTCAGAAGAGCATTTTGACAATGGCTAAAATCCATAAATTAAAGTTCGAATTGTTGGAGCATCCACTGCATTCACCAGATTTGGCCCCCAGCAACTTCCATTTGTTCCCAGAAGTTAAAAAGTTTATGCGTGGCTAGCGTTTTTTATCAAATGAAGACGTCATAACGGCTGTTGAAGCGTATTTTGCAGACCTTCCGGGTTCTCACTTCAGGGATGGGATCCACAGATTGGAGGATCGTTAGAGCAAGTCTGTTAATGTTCACGGAGATTATGCTGAATAATAAAGTGTATTTTGAATCATTAAAATGTGCTTTTCTAATCGAACGACGAAACTTATTGAACACCTGGTAATGTCTTATTGTTAGTTACACTAGAAATGGGGCGTTTGAGCGATTTGCATTTCATGTGCAGCAGAAATGAAAAATGGCATGACCATTGTAATAGTCACTAAAAATTCACTCACTGGGTCTAGTGACCGGCTCCTAGAGCATATTTTGACTAGAACCTATTCATCCAAAGGGAGTCAAACCGCTGCCCCTCGTTATTATCATCATCATAATCGTCGTCGTCATCATCGTCATCGCCATCGACGACGCTGACAGCAACTATGGCGAGCCACCACAATAACAACACGCATCGCTCTGGGATTTTACCAAATGAAAACACAACAAAACGGAGGCACGTGGATCTCGATACACCAAGCTGGATAGGGAGAAAGACAACATTCTATTCAAGATTATCTCCATGTATGTACAAAGATGTCAGAAAAACTGATGACACTACTGAGAAAAGGGTATGAGGGAAGATTCGACAAAGAACATCCCACTTCACGTCCATAATCGCATCACGAAAGAAGGAAATTTCGAAGGAATGGAACTATGTATGTACATTGTCTGACGTCTTATTGTGTTGAGGGGAATCGATGACATTCTCTTACCTAGTGCACATATTATAAAGGACAGATCAGATTCGTATTTGCATAATAATTTCTGCTATGATTTATGCTATCCATGGATACACTATATCTTAACAGAAAGATAAGAACACAACACCTAAATGAATAAAACGAGACAAGTGGGCTAGCATGGCTAAACATTGACGAACATGCCAAAAATTTCAAATTGCCATAATTCCAGCGATGATTGCGCCTAAATGGAATGGCCTAGCAATGGCAAAGCGTCCAGAAGACAGGAAAAACTTTGCGAAATAGGAACTGCCCCCAACAATAACCAGTGGCCGTATTCATGAAACTGCGGGAGCCTCCCGGAAAGGTCTTAAGTCCACTGGGCGTACCATGCGGGTAGGCGGGAGGGTTCCTGACCACCTAGCGGGTGGACATAGAGGGCTGTGTCCGCCTGCTACGTCCATCTCACGCGACCAAAAAAGTCAATACCATCCTGGGAGGCAGCTGGCTCTAAAACCTGTCCTCCAGTACAGTTGAGGCGGGGTATGTTATGCCCGCCTTCGTTTCTGCGGACGGTACCGCGTCCTTGCGCCTATTCTCATTGGACATGAAACGGCCCCCGCTATTGATTTTCCTATTGGAAGATAGAATATTGATTGACAAAAGCAGGTTACGCGCCCTTCCCGCGCCCGGGGTTTCATGAATACCGCTGCTGCTCTGCGAGCCTTCTAGCTTGTGCCCGACTTTCGGCATCTAAAGACTACCATTCAGCACAACTTTTTCAGAGGGTTAAAAGACCTGGATGAGTTTTTTTCGGGAAGCAACACGACCGTGTGCTTTGGAGGTAGAGCTTGGTGTCACCACGCTAAAGGCATGATATGCTCTGAAACCGCGTCCTATTTTTCATGTTATTGCTAAGACAATCTCTTTAGGTACAGAATACTAGTGAAAAAGTCGCATAAAACCCCCAACTTTCGGGAAAAACCATTCCCGAAACTCCCCACTCCACTCACTTCCCACCCCTCCGTCGATTTCGGTGTGCCAGATGCAAGAAAGACGTCAGGAGTTTTTTCTACTTCAAAAGTCGGAGGTGTTTTTTTGTACAGGTTCAGATCGCGGACGAGCTTACGCGCCCTGTTGATTTCCGCAAGCGCGTGCTGATGGTAAAATGTGGGTGAATCGATCAGGCTAAACGTGGCGGAGTTGCTCGACGATTCTCGATCGAAAACGTCGGCGGCGCCACAAGCTCGTCAGAACGGGGGGCGGAGCAGGCTAAGCAGGCGCAGTGGGAAACCTTCGCCCCGTAGCCGTTTTTTTTTGGCCCGTTTTCGCTGCTTTCGTCGACCTCATCCCATCCAGCATCTGTCAGCGTAGTGTTTCACACTGAATGCTTGAAAACGGGATTCATCGTGAACACTGCTTTGAACGATTCTGACTCGAGTTAAACGTTGGGCATCGATTCGGGATCATTCTCACATTAATGCTATAGAGGTGCCGACGATCATTTTCCGCTAAAGGACGAACACGAACGCCTAACGCTTACTCGCAACAAACCTCAACTTTTTCGCATACTCGAATACGGATCGCCAATGCTTGATTTACCTACACAAACAGGGACAATTCGAAAGACATCTATCATTAAAACTTGTTTTGTATTGGTAGCTCACGGTGTGAAAGTTGTTTCTCTATTAATAAGAGTGTACTTCAGCAGAAGCTATAAAAAGAAATATAGTTCACGAGGAGACTAATGGCAGAGTATGTAGTAATTGCCCACAGCTATGATAAAATCTTAATTTCCAAGTGGAATATGCTGTGTTCGTCGCCGGTCTAAATACGCTTAGTGCTAGCAGCGATGGGTAAATAACCCTTGTGTGATAAAATTTCGTCGACAACTGGACCAACTGAGAGGATGGGTGGGGCGTGGCGCATGTGGGAGCCAATTAGTACTAGAATTCGCACCACTCACATCGACACTCCAGACATAATGCTCAGGATATTAGTATACAAGTATTACATTAGCGTGCCATAGTAAATGCTATGCAAGCGGATATATCGCTATATCGCTCCAGCCGTGAGCAGAGGTTTGGTTTTGCTTAGGCCTTGTGATCAATTACAAGTGAACTCCTATTGGTCAAACTGGTCATTCCAAATGGAATGTACCTTTCTAGAACCACATTTAGACGTAAAGTCCTAATGTGCCCATCACAGCTGCCTAGACTCTCTCTGAAAAAAGGTCCGAGTGTTTTTAACGCTTAGCGAAAAGGTGTGCCATAGATTGATTGATTACCCATCAGGCAACTTATAGTGTTTTGAATTTTTTTCCGGATTTTACAAAAAACATGTGTGTAGGGGTAATCTGGGGTGCTGAACACGAATCTGGGGTTCGCTTGTCGAAATTCGGAGGTATACATACTGTAGGTTACGGTAGGCAACATGCTATTTAGGAGGCAAAACCTACCTTAATAATTCGAAAAAAGACAGATGGACATCAAATTCTTATTCAGCACCCCCAAATAACCCCCACATAGCAATTTTCAGTCAAATCTGAGATTTTGACCAAACTATCGTGTACCCACCGAAAGTTACCGTAAGCTGTCAAAAATCGATAAACTGACATCAGATTCGTGTTGAGCACTCCAAATTACCCCCAGAGTAACGGTTTGAGCTACATCTGTCGTCACGTTCCGAAAATAGTCAAAGTTCGCGTTTTGCCCTCAAATTTTCCTCTGACTGGTGGGTTCGAACAAGATTAGTCGAGAACTCTGGAAAAACGACAAATAAATCTCATTCCAAATAACCCTCTTGGGGGAATTTAAGTCAAATCTGAAATATTTATCTTCAACGCTTTCTGAACCCCACAAATGATATGAGTAAACGCTCAACCAAAAATCCGTTTGAATCCGAAATGAATTCAGTCTGGGCAAAGTTCGGAAAACATGCTCACACAGAAACTTAACTACAGGGCTTATTTTGTGCGCTGAACATGATTACGAGGTCAGTGTCCGGATTCTTGAAAGATTACGGCGCTTTCTACTTTCTGAAGGGTACAATAGGTACGAAAACACGGGAAAAGTGCCTATACTTTTTTGAGTTATTCTAGACAGCTGCGAAGGGCATATTCGGACTCTACGTCAAAAATTGATTCTTATAAAGCTGATTTCATTTGAAATGGCCAGTTTGGCCAATAGTAGTTTCCTTGCTAGAATTTCATAAAGTAGTTAGTTGATAAATATACATATAAATGGTGGAAAGCAATCCGTCAGAACATATTGCGTCACATGTGTTTTGGCGGGGTTATCCGATGATTGCGCGCCAGACCCCTTTCGGAATGAGTTCAGACGACCTTTTCATTCCCGCTCCTCATTTACTGAAAACGAAGGCTTCCAACCTGAACTGGAATGTATTCATGGCTGATATCCTAACGGAGCCTTCGGAATGTGCGATAGGATTCCTCATGCAGGTTGTAAATTTCAGAGTTTTCACCCGTTTATCAAAGTGTTTGAACGTTCAAAATTTCGACCCCTGACGGTGGTGATTAAAGAGAACGTGAAAAGTGGTCGATAAGGAGAGAAAAGTTGTAAAGGGCGTCCCAATGTGAATGTCCACCCAAGCAATCGGCGTGAGTGCCAAGCGGCAGTCGCGTCGGGTATTTCCTGACCATTTTTTCCCCGCCGAAAACTGGAACTAACTACAGTTGTCCGCAATGTTAAAAGGACATGGTGCGGTTGCGGACTCGCACTAAATTACGGTAGAATCTGGCACTTTGCCAGATTTCGTCATCGACCGGCGCCAACCGTCGTCTCTCTGCTCACGAGAATATCGGCTGTGTCGCCGATCGATGACGAAATCTAGCAAAGTGCCAGATTCTACCGTAGTTTTAGTGCGAGTCCGCAACCGCACCATGTCCTTTTAACATTGCCGTCAACTATATCTATAATTCCACCAGCTGTTTCCTTCTCTGAAATCTACTAAGGTGAGGTTTTTCTAGCTTTTCCGCTCGATTTTTGTAGCTATTGGGTGATGGTAATAAAGTGTCCAAACCGCGACAAGGGCGGGATGGGTTCACTCTACACACAGAGGAAGAAGCTGTCCCGTTTTTGCAGTGCGACATGCTAGGCTACTACTCAATTCAAACGAAGTGGTCCTGAGTGGAATTGGAGCCACAAAAGGCGAGACAACTCCTTCCTCGGTGTGTTGAGAGCCCCTATTCCGAAAAAGGTAGGGGAGGAGCGAAAGCTTTAATTGGCGGTTGCCGGTGTATACTGCAATCACGGCCCTTCGCTCTTCCCCCGTTTTTCTCCCACTTTGAATATATTACGACCACCACCCACCTCGTCTCGGCGGGGTGCGCAGATTTTTTTCCTGTACTTTTTTGTCAAAGATTTCCCCGTTAGTTTCTTGCATTCTGTGATGAACATCGGATGAACTAGCCCATCCGATGTGTGTTCGTTAGTCTATTACAAAGAAACTCCTTTTGATCAGCTAGGCCATTCCAAATGAAATGTATTTTTCAGGGTCTAATTCAGGATAAGGATAAAACAGCGTGTGATGAAACAGCTAATTTAGACTCTTTTTCTATACAAAGGACTTTCTGATTTACCTGCCACTCTCTTAATGTATCTGCTCCAGTGGCTAAAGACGCTTCGTTTGATGGTAATTGGTTGCTCTTCATGAATGCAAGTCAGTAATCAGCTGGATCGCCACTACTTGCAGTTTCTGCTTGACCACTCCTTCCCCACTACGGAATAAATAGTTCATTTTGTTACTAGTACCTTCAGTTGTAACTGAAAAATGTAGTGAACATTGTCTCGACTTCCTTCGTTCATTAAAGTGCAGTATATGTAAAAGCCATGTGACATTCCAAAATCTGTCTTGGTTGTCTCCTGTACGTGAGAACTGCAGTATGGCACTCTTGATCTTGAAGCAGAAGTAGCTTCATGTTGCGCATTCATTTCTAGTTCAGGATACTGATGCAGAGTTTACACGTGCTCACGAAATTTACTGGGAATCCTCACTCTCAAGGCAACTTTCTTTCCAATTTTCCATTTAGCATTTAGCTAATTAGCTATTCGGCTATTTTCTTGAATTTCAAGACCAAAACTACAGGAGCCTTTGAAACTTTGTTTTGTCACTATATACAGTTTGGGCAGATGTGCATTTTCGGTATAAGCGCGTTCAAGAATTCGCATTGTGCTGCAAAAAACGCATATAGCGGTCTGTGGAGGCCCCCTGCAAACTATCGCCTGGGGTGCGTGTTTAGTTTGAAGAGGTTCCTCAGTACCCGCCCCGGTACGGCCTTGCCCGGTTGCGTGCTTGCATCTACCCGGGAATAGCCTTCGGTGCCACAATTCACAATATCCTATGGGATGCCTGAGCCTTATGCACCTATCCCACAATGTAGGTGGTGATATTTGGGCTCCAAGTGCTGCCTTTTGGAGCTAGGCTTAGTTACTAGTTATTAACTGTGGGAGAGGGGCTCTCCACACACCGAGGGTGGAGTTGTCCCGCCTTTTGCGGCTCTAATTCCACTCGGGACCACTTCGCTCGCCTTCAGTGGCGTGGCGTTTCAAACTGCAAAAACGGGGCAACTCCTCCCACGGTGTGTAGAGAACCCCTGTCCCTTCGACCGTTCTGTGAACCGTTTTAACTGCTTCGGCCTGATCAGCCTCGTTTACCTGGATCCATGTCAGTATCTGCCCCTACATGCTGATGTTCTTAGTGTAATATGCCGATTTGATTTTTTTAAATGTTGTTTTCGTGTTTTTTTTCTCATTGCCACTTGTACATTGCTTCTGAAGCTTTTTTCTGTTTGTAATGCCCGTAAGGGCGTATATAAATAAATAAGTAAACTAAAATCTCACATATAGTTGTTTGAAACACTTGGGGACAAAAACTCACAAATAAAATCGAGATAGGCAGTAGTACAGAGATAAATACGGGACCAAAGTAGTAGATTACTACGCCTGTAGTCAGTTGTTCTACGAGGCGTGACTCGCCCATAAACTCCTTACGAAATGGCCACTTAACACACACGCCGACCGCGTTGGTGGACATTGAAATCTAGACGCGCTTGAGAGGGTGCGACAGAGGAGTCGAAATCAAATGTCCGCTGTTCTGCCATTCCACAAACAGAAAATCCTCAACTAGCGGCTGAACGGAAGTTCTGATATCCTTCTGAGCACATTTCCAACCTGCAGTGAGGGTACTTCAGTCATACTCATCATAATTCGTACTCATTTCCGGATTTAAAATCGAAACGGAAGCAATCAACGCAAAAGCACAAATGTACTACATACATGCTTGGATAGGGAGTCCATCATTTCCGATACTTATCAAAAATAGAACCAGTAACTCTTTTGCAGGATTCCTTACTAGTTTCACAAACTTGAGGGCTACCAGAATGATGGTATATTTCATTTTTTTTGTTTCGCCTTAGACTCAGGATATCTGCCCGAGCACCTTAACACACAAAAAATTACGTTTTGTTCTTTATAGACCGATGAAGCATGCAAACTATATTGGCCCCTTCCTTTTTTATAATGCCAATCGATTCCACATAGTCGGAAAGTAAAGTCATCATTTTTTGCAAAACCACGTGTATCGCCAGTGTCTGAATGGAGGAAGTCGCATCGCAACAAGGAGCGCGCGTGTCGAGTGGCCCCGTTACGGATAAAAACGATCGATATCGAAATTTCCCCAAATTCAACATCCCATTTTTTCTCCTTCTTTTTCTCTCTTTCCTGCAAACACCACCTTTTTTCTCAACAAGTTCATCTGATAACTTTTCCATAGTTGATCCTGGGTATAAAAAATCTGTCTGAAACAATCAGGAAGGGAAAATATGAGCAACAAACCCAGTGTGTAAATAGGAGAAAGAACGAAAAAAGTGAGATGAGAAAGGCGAATAGTAGGCTTATTGACAATGGAAGATCAGAGGTGAGCGATATCGATCGTTTTCTATCTGTTACGGGGCCACCCCACGCGCTCGACACGCGCGCTGCGGCGCGGCTTACCCCCTCCTGATATCGCCCATATGACCAGCCTACTGCGCAAAACTTTTTTACCGTGTAGCGCCACTAACCGAAAAAAGACAGACTGTCAAGGAAAGTGTTCAGAGTTTTGAACGCATCTGCCTAAACGACTGCTATCGTTAGTATCTCTTGTGGCTCAATAGTAAAATTGCGCAGTATCCAACCCCGAGCTGCAGGTTCCAAGAAGTACAAGCTTAAAAAGGTAGTTTTTTCGTGCTTCTGTGCCTTCAAAAAAGCGCATTAGTCTTTGGAAAATCCGGAAATGGACCTCATGAATGTGTTCAGCGCCCAACACAATCCCCCCTGAGCAAAGTTTGGGTGAAGGCACTTTTTCCATACTTTGTCCAGACTGACAGCGTTTCGGACTTGTACGGATTTTCGGGTGGGCGAATACCGATTAGAAGCGTTTTAGAAGAATGTTCCAGATTTGACTCAAAATTCTCCCAGGAGGGTTTTTTGTAGCGCTGATCATGATGTTTCATTAGTCGATTTTCCAAAATTTTAACTAATTTCGTTCGAAGCTTCCCGACCGGAGGAAATTCCGAGGGAAAATGCCACATTCGAGATTTCTGGATTTATGCGATAGATGTGTCCCAAAATCATTCTCTGGGGTTGTTTGGAGTGCTCAACACGAATCTTGAGTTCGTCAAACGATTTTCTGCAGATAGCGGTAGATTACGGTGGGTATGCGGTAGTTTGGTCAAAATCTCATATTTTACTCAAAATTTGAATACCGGGGTTATTTGGGGTGGAGAATTCGAGTTTAACGTCCGTTTGTCGATTTTCAAAATATTAAGGTGGGTTTTGCCCCAAAATGACATGTTAACTACCGTGAGCTACAGTGAACCTCAAAATTTCGACAATTGGACTCCAGATTCGTGTTCACCACCCTAGATTACCCTTACATATAAGTTTTGAGCTAAATCCGAGAAAATTTTTTGAGATAAAAAAAATGCCTGATGCCTGGAAGGTGGTAGGTACCCCTGTCTTTTTGCGAGGCTTAAAAATGCTCATAACTTTTTTGAATCTGCAGCTCGGGGCGGGATAGTGCGCATTTTTACTATCGAGCCAGAAGAGATACTAACGATACTATGTTGTCGTTTTCGCAGATGCGTTTACCACTCTAAACATTTCCCTTGTAAGTGGTAGATTTTGACTGAATCGGATAAATATTCCAATGTATGAATAATTCGAATAATCGAGAATTCGATTCGTGCGGAAATATTCAGATGTTGATTTTTTTCCTCGATTCATTCGAGGAATGGAATTATTCGTTTTATCAAAAATTCGATTCATACGAGATTCTAAATTATTCAGTTTTTCAGATGCACGATTTTTTGTAACTAATCGACTATTCGATTGGTTTCCTGATAATGATTCGAGTCTGATAAAGGACAGGTTTCGGAATTATTCATCAATTCGAAAGAATTTGAGAGTTCTATTTTATCTATTGTTACTCGCACACATCCAGTCCTTCAGGAATTTTAAGAGGGCGGCCATAATCGGAATGTGTGGTAATCAATTTGGCTGTTCCAGAATTGTGATATTGGACTTATTTATTCATTCGTAAATCAAGGTTATATGTCTATGTCTTCTGATGAGTGGTATTTGTTTTTACTTCCTCTGGACTTAACAAACTGTTGTGCATCTCTTGAGCGTGGCCCTAATGTGCGGAAATAATCCACTACAGAAACAAACTATATACAAAATCTGGTGGGGAAATTTTTCTGTATCTGATTGCACAGTCGATTTCTTATAGCTAGGCACCTGAACTGGCGTTTCAGGATTGAAATATTCTTCCCGTATAAGTTTCATGCAAATAAAAAATCTATGAAAACCAGCCAAACTATGCAGCCTCAAACTGCAAACAAAATTTTCCGAAAATTCTAGACGCGGAAACCTGGATAATTTCCCGAGAAGTCTCCCACTCGCTTATTTAAATACTTCTTCTCCAGGCCGAAAAACATCTTATCAAATTAAGTGAAAAGTAGATGTGCTGGACAGTGAAGGAGATGCATAAAAAGCTGATCAGATCGAAACTACATCCATCGGACGATTCTTCGCCCCGAGACGATCAGGAATTGGAGTTTTCGGAAAGTTCAGCTCGTTCCTAACCTCTGGGCCACAGCTTCTGCCTTCCGAGCTCCTCCAGTTCTCATATCATCGTTTCAGTGGAAGTCACATTTTTACATGAGCTATTTTTAGTTTTTTCTCTGTTTACCGCTCAGAGCGGAATAGGAGATGACTATATTGATTCCGACGCTGAATTTAAGTCTGACTCAACAATAAAATTAATAAATTGCAAAAATTGGATGAAGGGGAACGGCTAAAAGGGAACATCACCTACTTTTATGAGGGCTCATGGTTAACGCGCCCCAAGGACGACGCGCTCGCAGCATTTTTCCATCGCGCACGTCGCGTGTGCCAGCCGAACTGTTCCTTAGGGGCTATTCATACTTCTAACCTCTCGCTCTGCCGGAGCGGCCCGCGCCTAAAAAGTGGTGAATATGAATGAAAACACGACCTACCGCGCCTTCCGCCTCTCCTGCACCTCCTGCTCCGCCAAAGCGGTGTCTCTGGAGCATTCGTACTCCCCTCTCGCACCGCTGAGGTATTTGTTGGTAGCATTACTTCTTGCACTAAATTTCGTCATATAAGTGTAGCGGGGACTCTGTCAAAGCGCGCAATACGCCATAGAAAGTGCGCGGGAACTCAATGGGAGTGTACAAGACGCAGTAGGAAGCGTGTGGAACCCATGTGGAAGTGCGCCGGACGCAGCGAAAAATATTCACTCCCGCAGTGGGTGTGCGCAGGACGCCGGGGAGAATCTGTGGGACCTAA
Source organism: Aplectana chamaeleonis (assembly GCA_029168955.1). Lineage (NCBI taxonomy): Eukaryota > Metazoa > Nematoda > Chromadorea > Rhabditida > Cosmocercidae > Aplectana > Aplectana chamaeleonis. The sequence goes on along the minus strand of JAPDOI010000621.1, from coordinate 259,310 downwards.
GTGGGAGTGCGCGTGCGCAGATGTTCCGCAAAGTTGCAATTAGGTTTGAATGTGCAACACAAGGGTCAAAATGCACGCCTCCACGCGGAACGTACGCAAGGACCCGACAAGGCTGTCGTGCTATTACGAATCTTGGCTCAAATTTAGTTATAGGGATTACCCAAGATTCAATTCCAATAAAGAAAGTTGCCTCCGATATCGATAAATCGATAGCGTTATCAGTCAGTCTATTAAGAAAATCTGTAGAATCACTCACGTTCATTCATCAATCACGTTATCAAAGAGAATGCGCCTCGCTTCATTTCTAAAAAAACCCACCGATTTCCGTCCCCTCCCGTTCTGCCATGACGATGTCTCTGGGTCATTCATGCTTAACTGGCGGAGCGGGAGGACCGGAAGGTCGTATTCTCATTCATACTCACCCCCTTTTCCGAGCGGGCCGCTCTGCCAGAGCGAGAGGTTGAAAGTATGAATAGCCCCTTAGCCGCATCCGTGGTGTGAATTCGATCCACATCACGGATGTGCGTAAAAGAAATTTTGTAATTCGTTAGTCGTTCAACCGGCACTTTCATATATATATATATATATATATATATATATATATATATATATATATATATATATATATATATATATATATATATATATATATATATATATATATATATATATATATATATATATATATATATATATATATATATATATATATATATATATATATATAAATATGCACGAAAACCTAATAGAGTGTGTTTATCGATTTTTGTAATTTTTTTGGTAAGAAAGAAGCAATATGGGAAACCGAGAAAATCTCTACTTTCTCTTTGCTTTTCTCCAGCGCAAAATTTGCCAATCTGCGTTATATGATGTTATTTGAGATCTACCCGGTGGTGACAACACGGAGAATCGCACCGACTTTGCACTAATCGTTCTTTGTTCTTCTTCTTTGCAGCCACAGAGAGGGTTCTGTCATAGGTTCAGAAACTCGGCCACTAGCGTAGGGTTCGTCCACAGATCCATTGTCGTTAATGTAGTCGGTCTCTTCGGGCAATTGAACAGGTGCGCAGTAGTATGCCCTTGGCTACCGCAATCAGGGCACTCGTCAGGTTTGCTGTTATCAATCCTATGCAAATATGACATAAGCATGGGAGAGTGTCCACAGCGTAACGATGCAAGGGTGCACCTGGCACGCCTGCCAAGTTCCATCTCTGTCTCGCTGACCTTCGGGGTGCGACTCCCAGAATGGAGTTTATGGCAACTCTGCTCAAGTGTTCCTTCACGAATCGGGTATGCGCCGCGGGTAGCTGCCGAGATGTCGTACGTTCGTGCCGTGGCAGTGTAGAGGAAAGAAGACCACCTCCGTGCAAACCGACGTCAATCCCTCCGCGGAGAGGGTTTTTGTCATGGAGGAGGTGCAGGCTGGCCTCAGCTTTTCTGAAGATCCTACTACAAACAGCCGACGTCGAGAGGAGCCCAGGACCCGCTCAGAAGAAGAAGTACCGATGTGCGACATGCGAAAGAAATGCCAATCGTTCTTTGTTCAGCGTCGCGAGCCGAGCGCTTGCGTAGTTTAGAGCTTGTTCCCATGATGCGGAAAGGTCGGAAAAAATCAGCACCCAAGTTAAAATTTAACTCCTGAGAGGTCCCAGCACCACTTTATAGAAACCCCATATCTCGAATCAATGACTGGAAATCGAAGAACGGCACCCTTTACAATCCAATCATCGGATACAGTTCCCGTCGTTGGGCATTTGTGGCCTGCAGGCACCGCTCCATATCAACGCCTCTGAAAGTGTCCTCTGCAAAAAATTCTGCTGGAGCCGGTCAGTGCAGGAACCGGTTCAGTGAGCCTACGATAAAGTAGCGCGACCGGGTCGAAGTCGCATAAATGCTTCGCCTAACCTTGCGTAACGTTCGGTTGGGTTTTTAGTGTGGGGTTCCAGAACTGCCAAGCAGTGTTAGTAGAAATAATGAATACTGAAGGCTATGGTTATTTTGTACCATCCACCTCGAACAACTAACAAGGCAATATGTATCAATCCCGGTGTAAGCCTTGGGTTGGAGCGCGATTTGAATGACTATTGGGCCAACTTCGGGATTGCTTACGAAAATATTTCAAATTTCGTTAGTCGTTAGTCGTTAGTCGTAAGACCCAAAAAGCCCGTTAGTCGTTAAATTCGTTAGTCGTTAGTCGTAATTACGCACATCCCTGATCCAAATGCTAACAGCAGTGGCTCGGAAACCAACAGCAAAAAGTCCGGATTGTAACAGTAGGAACCCGTAGACTGGGAACACGAACCGAACTGTCGGCCAGATTGATGCCGAGAAGTCACTTTTGCACTATGGGTTGGGGGGGCCTGATATAGCGAAGGCCGCTCTAATTCAAGAAACAGAATATGAAAATCTGCATCTGTAGCCTATTGGCACAAATTCTATGCTAAACTGATACGTGTACATGTTGATATTAAGTGTTTTCCATTGTTGGTTACCATCTATACTATGCCATTCACTCAAGTGGTCACATAATAAGTCTAGTCCCTTGAGAGCCACAATCTCCTAAAAAACAATACATACTGCTATATGCGGAAATACAGTAGATCCAAACAACAATAATACCATACAATAATAACCAGATTAATGTTCCCTCTGAAAGATGATTTGTGAATTCACTGCATAACTCTGGAAAATTAAGCTGTAGGAACATGAACCTTTCAAAGGATATTAAATATCTCTCTCTCATACACAACAATTGTTGGAGTCCAACGTAATGTAATGGCTGACTTTTGCAGCAGAACTTTGGCGAGAGGATTGTATTTAAGGCATTTCTTAACCTACGCAGTCATTTTTGTGTTGATGCATGACGCCAGGTGCAGTTTGTTGAATGGGGTAACACAATGACAATTGACATATCCTACAAATTGCCAATGCTGAATGTTGTCGTCGATGTTAGTACAAAAACCCAAGTTCATAGCGAGTGTTCGAAAACATATTTCTATGCGATGACTTTCAGAAATGTCATTGTGAGCACACTAGAGTGACTAACTTTAAAGGCATCGTACGCGCAAACACCGTATATTATTTTTTTCATGTTTTTGTTTACCTTCGCCTCCCTAGGGAACGAAAATGTCGAAAGGGTTCATGAAAACCTCGAATTGTAAAGGAAAGCCAGTCTGAACACTTGGTAAGGTTTAATTTGTATTTCAAGTATAGGGCAACTATATTCAGCTAACGTTCCGGCGTTCTCGCCTTCTTCGGAGCCTAAAAATCAAGAACATACTAACACAAGGATTTCCTAAGACCTGGACACAGCCCGATCTCGATTCACCTTGGAACTCAATATACAATTATTTCTAATGCAATATATGCTATCGCTGTGAGACCGAAGGCGGGTCAGACTCCCTTAGGAGAGATAACAATGAAAGCGCGGTGCTATCGCTCCTGAAGGGAGTCTGACTCGCTACGGTCCCATAACGAACCACAGATTGCCGCTCTGCCCGTGATCATCTAGCGGCGTCACCAATCTCCATTCTAGCGAGGACCGAACGAAATCGAATGACCCTGCCGATAATTTTTTTTTTGGCTCACAATCAGTGTCAGAGTGGTTTGAGCTATCTTTGGTTTCAGACACCATGTAAGAGGTAAGCCTACCATGAGTGATTGCAGAGCAAAGTTCTTTGCACTCACAAAATCGCAATCGCCGATGATCTGAATTGGATTATCGAATATTCGATCCTACTCAGATCATTCGCAGTTGTCATTTTGTGAGCTCTGGCAATTCTGCTCCGCCAGCATCTATGGTAACCTATCCATTGCTCGATGCCTGGAATTCAAAGACACCTCAATTCATTCTGATGCAAGGTCGAAAAATTGATTTCATTCGATCCTCAGTATAGTATCCATCCTACCACAACTGGGGTGGTAGTAATCTATCCAAAACTACGGGTTTTGAAATGATCGAAACATGCATGTATCCTGCGTGTTTCAACTTCGCATGGAAAGGCGATTTTGAGCCGACGCAATAATGATTGGGTTCGAAACCGTATTCCTAGTATTGCTCGACCCTGCAATAACCTACCCTCCAAATTTGGTGCGAAATGGTTCTGTGCTTCCCATGCAGTGCTCCCACCTTTGGAGGTAGCAGCTGGGAAACCTCATGGTTTCGAGCATGCTCGCGAGCTCGCTGAAACTGGCAGTATGCACTGCATTCTCGCGAGATGGACAGAGCACGATGAAATAGCGCAGAGATGGCAAAGACGCTAGACACTTCCAGTTTCGTGCAGAAAAAGTGGTGCGGAAGACTTTTTTGTCCATCATGTGATGTCGTCGAAGACTACATGAGCGACAGACCTACTGAACATCGGTTTCCCCCATCGATCGATATCCCGCATCACAGCAGTGTCGTCTTTGTCATGCCCAGCCCATTTCGTATTTATTCTTCTCCCCAATTTGTGAATGAATCTCAAATGATCTAATTGTGTACTGTCATATATCCAATATATGTAGGTTTGTATCTCGCCGTCATTAAATCTGCTTCAGTTCATATTCATGTTTATTACATGAGGTTAGTTCGAGCATATTGATAGAGGGCTAGTTTTTTGCAACGGCCTTGAGCAACTGAAGGCACTGTCCAGGCTCAGGGGTGAATCAGCACCCAGCCCCTCCGTCCACTTCAAGGTTTTTTTCAAGGAAAAACAGGCCCGAAACAACTCGTCCACCGATTTCTCACCGTCAAAATTCACAATCTTTGAGAGGCGATAACTCCTTTTGAAGTCGGTTCTGAAAAACTTATGAAACACCATTGTGATCAGCTCAAAAATCTCTTCAAGATGAGCAAAAAAAAAACTATAGAAGAAAAAAATAAAAATAATAACTAAAGAATCTGAGAATGGACTGTACCTTTCTACTAAACCCTTACAAAATTTTACTGAGCATTGTCAAATCGAAGAAAAAGCTATGTGTCTTGTTTGCTGCATGCAGGTCGTGTACGTTGAGTTGAAGCCTGGGACCTGGTCCTCATAGAACTCACGTCATTGTCATGTCGAGCCCACGAGAAACAATCACCTAGTCGCAACCACATCAACTCAAGACTAACGCGCAGCAAGCGCATTCTCAAAAAAAGTGGCTTGATATCACATTCCGAAGAGGGGCTAATTATATTTTCAGTACAGATGCCGCAGCAAGTGATGTCGAATACCCAACAAGTTCTTCACCACGAATACTGATTACTTCTCAAGTACGTGAATATGTAAATGTTCCAGCCATTTCATAGAAGTTTTCGGTCATTTGGTATAACACACTCGAGTGCCGGTGAGGGGACAACTGGGACTCTAGGAGTGTGGGTGCCTCACGACACCCAGACAGGTACAGTCGCCTGCATGGAAGAGGAGGGGTTCTCCCAAACAGGCAGCAGCGACCGTTCATCCATATCGTTTATCGTGCTGCATACGCAGAAAGTTAGTCTGTTGAAACATTCTGAAACTCGCCTGTTCAGGTTTTCCCGAAGAGGAGTCACAAAATCCAATTTCCCTTTAACAGTTTAGCGAAAGACGCCTTCCGACACGTTATAGGATAAGCTTGCTACATCGTTGAGCGCCGCAGCGCAAAGCAGGATCACAACGCGGCGTTCAACGTCGGTGCGGAATTTTTCTGTTGATGGTGGGGTGATCAATATTATTGGTTGTTCTATCGCAGGCCTGGTGGGCGCCGCGCGCGACGCCGGATAGCATTTGCCGACATCGGACGGCAAAATAGTAACTGTGAAAGGGGCTTAGGGACCGTTATGTCTTCAGTCAGTGGACACTATACTTTGACCGAATCGAATGATTCGAAAAATCATTCGATTGAAAAAGTTGACTTCGAATTATTCGAAAAGTCGATTATTCGAAAAAGGCAAATTCACGAATTATTCGGAAAGTCGAATATTCGAAAAGTTCAAAATCCCGATTTATTCGAAAAGTCGAATATTCGAAAACATCAAAATTCCGATTTATTCGAAAAGTCGAATATTCGAAAAATTCAAAATCCCGAATTATTCGAAAAGTCGAATATTCGAAAAGTTCAAAATCCTGAATTATTCGAAAAGTCGAATATTCGGAAATTTACGAAAACATTCGATTGAATTCGATAGTCGACTTTTTCGAATAAATTGATTTTCCAAAACATTCCATTGACCCACGAGCAGGTTGTGCGCCAAGGATGCACACTGACGCAAATCGTAGATGTGTTTCGAAATCAAGGTGGAGCGAAACTATCAAGGATGACTCACTCATAAGGCACGCGACTCGAAAGGATTGCTCACTATAAGGCGGCGTTCAGAGCTCATTCGCGGCGCGACGCTATAATTAGGGCTTCGGCATATTGAAAAAGGTGCGAGCGAGCGAGCGATCGGGGGTGTGTCCTTAAAAATTCCGCGGCGGAGTCGCCGGCAACCCCGCAGAGTTTGATTTCGATTAGAGCGCGGATGCAATTAAGAAACTTTAATTTCTGAAAATTCAGCTTCCTGGCAAAGGTAACGATTTGGCAATGCCATTAAGAAGTCAAAAGTTTCAAAATATGTTGAAATATCTCAAAATGATTTGGTGTAAAATAGCCTGAGTAATAAAAAGTCAGGAAATGAAGTGATATAACCAAAAATATGATTTAATGGTCGACCATTTCACAAGCGTCTCCTTTAAACTCATCAAAACAAAATCAAGCACGATATGGAATGGAGCGTCCCGTTCACCTAACTCTACCTAGGCTGATTCCCTTATTAGAGCTTTCGATAATGGCTAATGTTTTCGTTGCGCGCTTGGTTTTGTTTTGATAAGTTTAACGGAGAAGCTTGTGAAATGATCGACCACCAAATCGTATTTTTGGTTATTTCACTTAATTTCCTGACTTTTTTATTACTCAAGCCTATTTTACGCCAAATCATTTTTTGAGATATTTCAACATACTTTTGAAACTTTTTTGACTTCTTAATGGCATTGCTAAATCGTTACTTTTGCCAGGAAGCTAAATTTTCAGAAGTTTCACATATTTTACCCGAAGGTTCCCTTCCTGACTTCAATTTCGCTCAACGATTTCCATTCTGGAATGTTGAAAGAACTAACTGACGATATTGTCGTATGAGTAAAATTTTTGAAGCCTGTGACCCACAACCATAAAATACCACTCACTGCCGCATTTCGCGCACCAGGTGAAAAATGGATATTATTGATAATTAATATTCGATATTGCACGATGAGAAGAATTTCCCAAACAAGCAACTTAGAGCCATCAACAATCAAAAATCATTGCGACATTTTGTGCAACGGGCAAAAAAAATCTATATTATTGATTGGTATTTATCGATAATGACTGACGAACAAAATTTCTCAACCAAGAAAACCAATCCCATCAACAATCACCACTCCTCGCCGCAATTTGTGCAAAAAGCGCGAAAATCGATAATATTGATTATCGATCGATGACGTGCCATGAGTACGAATTCTGACAAGTTCAGGACTTACCTCCGACGACATGTGTTCATTGGGTGCAGATCCACCCCCTGACCCCGGTCTCCACACCCGTAGCATAGCCCGGGCAGTTTTCGTGCTCCGCGGCTAATTTAGTATGTTTACCCACGATTTCGAGGTACCCTTCAAAGTTAAGGTATCAGGTTCAAATTGAAATGGGAGCGACCTGCATTTATTTCCAGCCTCCTGTCCGAAAATGAGCTTCCTAGCTCTCAAGTGTACCAACAAGGTCGTGAACGCCTTCTGAAAAAATGAAGATTAACAGAGAAGTCTTGCGGTTTTTCAAAATTTTCTCAAATCCTAGGGAACCATTCTTAACCACTTTTAAGCAATATAACCAACATTTTGCGTTCTTTTCAATGCAATTCAGAGCTAATTTCTCCCTTCACCCTGAACTTAGATTTCGAAAAACGGGTTGCGCGCATGGCCAGTTGAAAACCAAACCAGCGCGCATCACAATTCCATCATTTTGGTGCTGCCGAGATATCGTACGTTCGTGCCGTGGCAGTGTGGAGGAAACAAGACCACCTCCGTGAAAACCCACGTCAACCCTTCCGCGAGGAGGGTTTTTGTCATGGGAGAGGTGCTGGCTGGTCGCAGCTCTCCTAAAGATTCTGCTACTAAGGGCCGGTGTCGAGGGGAATCCAGGACCCGCTCAGAAGTACCCATGCGCCACATGAAGCAAGGATGTCACCTGGAATCGAAAAAGTGTCCAATGCTTTGGATGTCAGAGGTGGGTGCATCTCCCTGTTCGGGCCTGAGTTCTGTGAGGCTCACGACTCTTCCTTCCGTTGCGTTCTGTGCTCTGCCCCCCGCAACTCTGATTTCTCATTCTCCAACCGCCCCCTCTCTATTGTACATATCAATCTCAACGGCCTTCGAGCTAAGCCATCTGAACTCTCACTTTTCGCACGCACTCATCATCCTGATATCATTATGGTTCAGGAAACAAGCTGCCTCCTTCCGCTAACGCTCGTCACCCTAACATTCCTGGCTACACTGCTTATCATGCTCCAAGGTCATCTCTCGGCGGAGGAGTTTCTACTTTCGTATTATCGAATCTACCCTCTCATATCATACCAAACACCTCTCTGACGGTACTCTTGAGTACCTACCTATCCACCTCCCTCTTGAAACACCTATATCTCGTTTTAATATCTATATCCCTCCTACCAAGTCCTGTCCCCAATCTGACGACCCCACTCCTCCACTCAAGCAGCTATACGACTGCTTCCTTTCACCTCTGTTGTCTTCGCAGGCGATTTCAATGCTCATATGTACATTCTGCTCCTCGCTTGACACTGACGCTAGAGGAAAAGACGTCGAAGAATGGGCGAAGGAGTGCGATCTGGTCATCCTCAACAATGATCAGCCCACTCGTCTCCCGGCCAACGACCGATGCTCTAGATCAGACATCTATCCTGTACCTTCTAATCTCTCTAGCGCCCGCTCTTGGTTGTTGTTGTTGTTGTTGCCCATCTTCCACCATATACATTGATCCTAGATCCAACTTCCGGCACGTAGACGACATAATCGAAGCAGATTGGGATCCTCTTCTTCGGAGGATACCGGGATGGGGCGTTGATCAACCCTCTTTTTTTTGTCTTTTTTTAGCTTTTTTTATTTTTAATTTTTATTTTTTTAATTAATTTATTTATTTTTTTAGCTTTTTTTTTGTTTTTTTTTTCATACTTATATGATCAAAGTGACAGTCAATGAATTATCAAAGTGACAGAAAAATGACGACTTCCACTGGTTTGAGCCACAGATCTTCGATTGTAAGGTGCGTTGGCTTTCCAGAGCATGAGAACATGTGAGGTACTGTGTGTTCCTCGAGCCCGCAGTCAGGGCAAAGTGGGTTATCGGCTGCTCCTATCTTATGCAGATACCATTGCGACTTCGAGTAGAAACCACTCCGGAGCTGGGATAGCGCTGCCCGACTTGATTTTGGCAAAGACTCCTGTTCCTTCGCAATCTTCGGCGGCGGTCCACTTAGCAGGGGAGAGTTCATAGTACCCAAGAACTCTTTACAAACTCCTTGTGAACTTCTTTCCGAATGCTCTCTGCAGTTCCAGGTCTTACCGACATTGGCCTAACAGATCTGACATGCTTCCTGATCTGTCTAGGCGGTTCCGGCTTCTTCATCATGTCGTGCGATGGGTGTTCTGGGTCGATTGTCGCAACCGTACGATATTAATTTTTTTCATTTGACTTTTCGAGTAAGTCTTTTGACTTACTCGAAAAGTCAAATGAAAAAAATTCGAAAAACAATTCGACAGTCGATTGAAAAAGTCGACTTTTTATTTGAAAAGTCGAATATTCGAAAAGCTCAAAATCCCGAATTATTCGAAAAGTCGAATATTCGAAAAGTTCAAATTCCCAAATCATTCGAAAAGTCGAATATTCGAAAAGTTCAAAATCCCGAATTATTCGAAAAGTCGAACATTCGAAAACTTCAAAATCCCGAATTATTCGAAAACTCGAATATTCGAAAACTCCGAAATTCCGAATTATTCGAAAAGTCGGATATTCGAAAACTCCGAAATTCCGAATTATTCGAAAAGTCGAATATTCGAAAAAAATCTGAAAATGTAAAAGTATAGTGGACACTACCACCACGCTTTCACGCATGGCTAACAAAAGAAGGATCATTACACGCCGTGGCCACTCCAAATGAAATATACGTTTTCAGGATCAATTTTTGCCGTAGAATTAGAATTTATCCTCTGCAGCTGCGAAACGCTTCTCTAAACGGAGTTATATACGTTTTTAACTCTTCACTCGTAGACGCATCATAACATGTGATTCATGAGTCTTCGTTGCCTCCTGAGATACACCGATGCGATTCCTACATCAGGATTCATTCCTGCCCCTCCCCCCCCCCAAAAAAAAAACACTATGGGATGAATCCTGATGTAGGAATCGCATCGGTGTATCTCAGGAGGCAACGAAGACTCATGAATCACATGTTATGATGCGTCTACGAGTGAAGCGCTGAAAACGCCTATAACTCCGTTCAGAGAAACTTTTCGCAGCTTCAAACTTAAACTTGAAGTTCTACGTCGAAAAATAATCCTAGAAACGCATATTTCATTTGGAATGGCCACAGAGTGTAATGATCCTTCTCTTATGAATGCAGTCTATACTATCTCATAAGAATGAACCGTAATGCACACTGAGGTGACATATATGCAAACATTTTTTACACGAATCCAGTATGTCCTGAGTAAAACGAACATTCCGTAATGAACAACCAAGATTGGCGCGCACAATCTCAAATAGAAGAACTTCGCACGCGGCACAATCGCCCAAGGACCTCAATTACTTGATGGTTACAAGAAATACTGCCTGCCTGTACAGCTCCGTTACCCATGCTACTAACTTTTGTAACGCTGAGCTGATGACGATGAAATGTCTCCAAAAACGATCCTTATAGCGTATCAGTGTCGGATTGAATTAAAGGAATGAGTCCTCTTCCACAAATTAGTCTAGCGAGTTCTGATGCAGAGGTGTTACTCATGGAAATAATGCCACGAAGAAAATAAATTAGAAAACCATTTTTTATGTCTTGACAAACTACTAATTAGACGAAAAAACGTACCCGGACAGCTGCTACTCGCATCGGCTTACGTGATCAGTGGTATTGCATGGTCAGAGAGCAATGTCCATCACAAAGACCAAATAAATCTTGTTTTTCTGCACTTCAACGAAAATAATAAAGCCAAGCCAGGCAGACGTCAGCTTTTATTAGGTATCATTGTTTTTTGCTCTCGTACTTCTCCGGTTTCATGATCAATGAGGTTCTCATCATGGCACCAACACGATTGCAGAAAAACGCAAAACGGCTAGCGTATCGTCTTGTCGGTCAGCGTGAAACGTAACTGTTCCGATTTCGCGATTTTTCAAAAGTTAGCTTGTCATAAAATCTAAATTTCGTGGTGTTTTTGCGTTTTTCTGGTGACGCGTTCACGCACGTTTCGAAAGGGAGCTAAAATCGGAGCAGATGGGAAATAACGCTACGCATTCATATAAATAGAGGCTAGTTGTCCCCGCCCCAAAAGGAAAAGCAGCATCATTAACGTGCACTAAGGTTAGAATGAGAATCACTTAGGCAAGAAATAAGAAGACACGTCAGACTTCTCGTTCTGTGCAGTGCCGTAGCACGAACATGCACTTTCAGATATGAAGTAAGTGAAAGTCTAATTACATGCGACATGCAAATATCATTGATGGCGCTGATGGGAAACATTGAGATGTATCTGAACAGGCATATGAATAATAAACGCGAAGGTAATAAGTGAATTTTTTTTGGCACGCACCAATGCTCAGGAATTTCTAAACGTTAAAGAAGTTATCTGAGACTTTAACGCAAGTTGCATGATGGCTTCACGCAACTTACTTCATGTTCACAAGTAACTTGAAGCGATATTACGTGTAACCTACGATTAAGCTACCATTTAAGTTGCGCTAATAGTACACACTATTTCGAGTAACTTGCACTGTTGCTGCCTGTTACCTGACACCCATTCGCGACGCGGTCAGCAGACCGACACGCGGCATGCTCGCCGAGAACGCCGGAAGCCGCCAGCGTCTAGGCAGGGCCTCCAGCCGGTAGGCGGGAGAAGGAACCTCAGATTTGGGTAATGGAACCGGTAACGCTATTGCCGTGCCTCGAGAGTGCGTCATATACCTCCCCAGGAAAAGACCCGCCCCGAGTTAAGTTACGTGTGCGATAAAATAGCATATTTAAGTTACATGTCAGTACTTTATGTCACATGTAAGTCAACTCGAGGCGCAGCATACTTACTTTGCTGGAGGTCACATGTAACTTAAAGCCATGGAGATATGTCGCAGGTAACATGTTTGGAGTCCTTAATTTGAATGTAACTTTATCAGAAATTCCTGGGTGTTTCAAAACACTGTAAGGTATCATCGAGACTTCACAAAATGCGCGCGGAATGCTAGCTGATGGTGTACATTTACCAACTGAGCATACCCGGAGATCATATTGTACGTGTATGTGTGTGTGTGATTTTACTTCTCCCTACGGTGTGAATACCGTAGTGTCGATAGGCTGTGGGAGTAAATCACAAAATTGGCCCTGACCTATTTTCAGGTCTTTGAAAAGGACGACTTAGTCAGAACGTCAAACCAATAAAGCTTCCACCATAACAACCTGTTTGGTAGAAGCAAAAAATAGTCACATCACGACATGTCCAAATTTCAACAAATTCGGACATGGACTTTACTGTAAGGTATCTTACGGCTGTAAGATGACATTTGAAAACAACAGAAATTCCGGAATCTTCAACTTCTTCTGCACGACCAATAAATGAAGAATAATACACGTTAGAATAACACTCCTCTGTGTGGCTTTTCAAGCGCTTTACAAGCGCATCTCCGCGACGGTGGTATGATCCTGGCCTTACATCCATGATAAGGAAGATCTGCTCCCTAATTCTGAGAAGAAATCTAGGGAGCGACGCGAATCACCTTTGTAAACGCGACTTTGCTGTATGGCAACACTGAGCGTTCGCGCTGGATCAGAATCTATGATCGCCTTCTGCTAGCTGAAGTTTTTTGGATTTTGGAGTGAGGGTGAGTGGTCCTTGGAGCGGCAATCTCGAACAATATTTAGACTCAACAATCCAGTATGTCTAGCGCGTTTCATGAAAAAAGTTATTTCCTTTGATGCGAGTGGCTGGACTGTACTTTGTAGCCACCTTGTAGATGCTCCTCATTATACGTATTTTTAATCCTAGTCTCTCAGGGCGCAGTAAAAAAAACTTGTGAAACAACAAAAGGTCACGTGAAGACTAAATGATCAACAGCATGGATGACTGAATTGTGCACCGCCATTTGTGTTCACGTAACTAATTAGTTGAAGTTCAGTGGAGTGCAAATTCTTGAAAAACATGTCAAACTCCAAGTCTTCTTATTTGCAAGACTATCGAATGGAGCAAATGCGGACGAATACCACCATAAAAACAAGTCGAACAAGGTAAGAACTAAGGGGAAACTTGTTTCAACGTCAGGCCAAACATCACGAATGCTTATCAAATATCAAATGAGCCAGTGGCCAAGTAGCAAGACCCTGCCATGAGCTTATTCTTCCCTGCATCTGATTGAGCAGCAAGAATATAACAGCGAGTAAGGATCCAGAAGGTGCCACAACAATAAAAATTAGCATCTCTGGTAGGAGAAATGCAATTTAGAAAAAAAATCGAACTGTCAGAAATTAATTATTCAAAAATAAAAAAAATATGAGCAGCTAACAGCGTCTGAGAGCCAACGGCCCCCGACATGACATCACTCCCCTCCTTAAAGGGACGGAGAAATATATGGAAAGAAGCCAAGGCAGTAGAATCAAACAGCAACTGCAACAGCGCCGCAGTCCGCAGTGTAAATGAAAAGAAGAGGAAACGGATCAGGAAGAAAACACACTCGGGATTTCACTGCAAGACGAATGCCCACATTCACATAAGGGAAAACACAGCAAATCACTCTCATTTTGATTTTTATCTCATTATACGTCGCAAGCGACGCACTAACTTGACAGAGAGAACGCTCAACTCAGCATAGAAAAAATGTCATTAACATGGAAAACGCAACAGGTATGATCATTAATAACTAACAGAACAGTGGCATATGAAGTAAAGCGGCGATCCCAAGGTCACTGGTTAAAACAGGAAGCTCCTCTGCGAAAAGTCACAAAAAAAATCGGTGCTGCGTTTGTACGGGCTACGGAAAAAGCTTGGAAAATGAATGGGCAACTATCGCTGGGAGAGTAGAGTTCAAGGTGAATGTGAAGGGCCCGAATAGAGTCACGACGCTGAAAGGTGCGGCAGCATGCAATGGAGAAGGATCAGTCGTGGGGCGCCGAACGATCGATACTCCTCCATTGCGTGCTGCCGCCCATCCCAGCGGTGGGACTCTAGTCGGGTCCTAAATAAGCGATAGATCGTTAGTGACAATTGCATTGCTAAGAATATCAGACAGTTAGTCGTAACGCGTGACCAAAGCTTAGGTTCTAAGGCCAGCATGTAATGAAAACATTAGTATAAAGCCCTACCAACGCAGGCTCCTCCGTAGTCCTCACCGTACGAAGCTGAATGATATATAATGATGTGATTGTTGAATGGAGAGTGAGAAAATTCATTCAACACAATCGTGATTTGTTACGAAGCATTGAGAAAAATTGTATGTGTTCTTCACAAACAACCCAGCTCCAGAATGTGGGCACCTTTCACAAAGCGTTCCGGATGCCCGTCCGCGTACCATGTAAAATACCATGAGTGTTCTGACTAGGATCTCTTCTACCCGTAACCCGATTTGAAAAACCATGCTATCGTTGTTGTAGGTTTGTGACATAACAGAAATGATCCCTGCTCCAAATTCTCCAAGTGCCTCCGATGATTCCGAAAAAAAAACATTCCATTGCTCCGCCGAACGATAATGGTACTTTTCAAGAAACTTTGCGGTGTTCCGAAAAAAATTTTTCCGGATTCGGCTCAAAATTTCTAATTAGAGGAACGCGAATCTGGAGTCTGCTTGTAGCTGGAATTAGGGATAATGAAAGTTACGGTAGGCGTAATACCTCTCAACTCGCGTAAGCTACCTTAATATTTCGAAAATCGACAGATGGGCCTCAAGTTATTGTTCGGCGCTCCGAATAATACCCTCAGAGAGATTTCGGGTTTGATCTGAGACTTGAATCAAACTACCTTATACCCACCATTACATACCGTGAAATATCCATAAACAGACCACAGATTCGGTGGGCTGGCGACACAGACCATGGTCCTTGTGCGCCGCTGCGGCTTCGCGATAGTGCCGCTTCGGCTCCTACGAGCACCGAAGCGGAACATTCGCGGACCCGCGGAGGCACTACCGCGGAGCCGTAGCGGTGACACGGCAATGCCGCTGCGGCTCTGCGATAGTGCCGCCGCGGCTCCGGGAGAGTATCTCATATGAAGTTATTTAGGAATCATAATCACAAGAATCATAAACTAGGTGCCCAAGAACAAAAATGCGCACCTTCGCTCGTTACGTCCTCTGTCTGATAAGAACAGAGGTGACCGCCGTTTCCGCACCCTAGGAAATACGGAATGTACCTCAAACTTGGGTAATTGAACCGCCGACAATTTCGTTTGCCCTACAGGACAGTACATCGTACTTCACGCGGGTTCGCTGCTGCATCCTTGCGGAGCAGGGGCGCTTCTAACGCGAAGCCGCTGCAGTACTGTCGCGGAGCCATCGCGGCAGAGTCGAGGGTCGCGGCACTTTCCCGGCACTGACGCAACAAATTTTATCAGAGAATCAGCCCGCGCTCTTTCAGACGCCGGGATCGAACTAGAAGCTAATCGATCAATATTACGTGAAAATTTTGACTTGTGGGCACACAATTTTTGGAGGCCCCAGCCACCCCCCTCCACTTACTCTTGAGGGTTGTTTACAGTTTCGCCGAGGAGAGGCACGGCTGCGTGCAATTCTATATAATTGATCGCACCGCGCTGAGTGATCCATATACCAGAAAAGCACCCGCGACGCTGCCCCGAGTTCGATGTGTAAACGACACTTAAGGCGCAACTTGTCTACGCTTGCTATTCATCCACATGCGTAGGCGGTAGCAACTGATTAGGTATTACCCGAATCGCTGTCACATATAACGTGCGAAAACTTCACCGACTATCAAGACGCTACTTTTGCTGGAGAGTGGTTCAAAATGATCGTGAATGGCAATAACTACACAAAACATATAAACTATGTGATACATGGTACCAGAAGTTGGCAGAAATGAGGAAATACCGGATTGTTCAATAAGTTTTGTCTTTCGATAGGAAAAACACAATTTTATGGTTGAAAATACACTTTATTTTTCAGTATATTCTCCCTGAACATTCATACATAAAAAAAGCCCACAAAAATCCAGAAAAAATCCTACTCTAATCGATTGTGATTGATAAACGCACAAACTCCCTTTTATACTTTTTAAAACGCTCCAAATGTTGCATTCAAATGTGTTTTTGTTCCATTGTTAGCGAATGCGACACGTATTGTGCACACAGCTTTCTAAAACCAAAAATTTCACCTGAAATGTGGCTCACACTGCCTAATGAGATGTGTAGAGTCTCTACCAAATCTCTCTCAGTCAATCGACGATCTTCCAAAACCATATCCTGTATTTTGGCTATGATTTCTGGCGTTGATGTGCTTTTTGGACGTCCTTCACGTGGATCGTCTTCCAGGCTTGTACGACCACGTTTAAAGGCAGCGTACACGCTCGTAAACGTGGTTGGGATAACAATGTGGATCGAGCCGTATGGCTTACGACATAACGCCTACGCATTTTGAAGTGTCAAAAATGACCCAAAACGCCGCTACATGAGCTAGAAGTTGGCCCCGCCCTGTATTTTCACGCCCCCTGAATTTGCCATTTTCCGCCAACGCAGGGTTGCTGGGCCATCTTCGCCGTCAGTGACGTGTGTGGTTCACTTGGTAGGCAATCCACCAACAGTGCTGACGGTGAATATGACCCAGGGCATGTGGATCGAATCCACACCGCGGGTGTGGCTAAGGAGCAGTTCGGCTGGTACATACGACGCGCGCGACGGTAGAACGCTGTGCGCGCTCATCGTCCTTGGGGCGCGTTAATCAAGGGCTCTCAAAAAAGTTGCGAATTCCATTGAAACGATGGTATGTACGAGAAGCATTGCGTCTAAAAAAGCACATTATAAACAAAAAAACATGAATGAAATGCAAAAATGATAAAGGGGCACGGCTACAATTGGACAACGACCACTTTTTTCGGAGGTCCTCGGTTAACGCGCCCCAAGGACGATGAGCGCGCACAGCGTTTTTCCGTCGCGCGTCGCGTGTGCTAGCCGAACTGCTCCTTAGCCACACCCGCGGTGTGGATTTGATCCACATGCCATGACCCAGCAACCTTGCGTTGTAGGAAAAGGCCAAATACAGGGGGCGTGAAAATACAGGGCGGGGCCAACTTCTAACTAATGGAGCGGCATTGTGGATCGTTTTTGACACTTCAAAATGCGTAGGCGTTGTAATCTAGGCCATACCATTCTTTTTCCGTAGTTATCTCAATCACGTTTACGAAAGTTTATGCTGCCTTTAAATTCAGCAACCAGTCTTTATACTGTTCTTATTGTACGTGAACAATCATTATACACTTTAACATTTGTTCGTGAATTTCTTTCGCTGCTACACCTTCCAAAAATAAGATTTTCATCACTGCGCGATATTCAATTTTTTAATTGCTGTGACACATCGACACTAATTGGCTTGTAAACAAAGAATTAATGGACAGATTGAAATGAAACTTCACACACGTACAAATGAAGAGTGTACAAACAAAACAAAAAAATTGAGCTAGTAGCAACGCTCTCTCTTATCGAGCGACAAAACTTATTGAACAACCTGGTACGTAGAAAGTTCGCGAAGAAAGTGAAGCGAAAATGTATACACATGCAGAAGGTGAAGCAAAAGCACCACTAGACCCTAAAAAACCAGCCTCATTAGAAACCATTCTGCGAAAATCGAGGAAAAACTAGGTTTCAGCAGGTATTAATTATATGTATGTAGCTGCAACGGAACGTGCCTTCAACTGATAGACTCAAGAGAACCCAGATTTTTTTTCCAGAGAACATCGCGAGATATATTCTCAATTGCATTTCATCATTGATATTCCTATCATCACTAGAGAACGAAAACTGAAGTCTTTTAATATACTGAACTTGCATTTCAGGCGCGCTTCTACCATATTGAAAAATATCGAGTTAAAGCAAAACTTTGGTCGGCCAAAGAACACAATGTGGGCGCTCCCTGTTTAAAGGCAGTGTCCACGATAAAAATAGTCTCCAAGTTTCCACCGGAAATCAAGAGGTCCTAGTCTAGCTTCACCAGTAATGTTGAAAAAACGGCTAGAAACAAGCACAGAAGAGCCCAATACGGCCCTAAACTTAAGTGTTCCGCTCACGCAACGTCCACTCCTTTTAACCGCCTCTGATCCGTAAATAACTGGAAAACCCATTTTGAGGAAACAGCTTACATTCAATTAGCTATAGTCCACTCCACCTATCTAAAATTACCCCATTTGATGATCGATTACCTTCTCAAATTGAAACCTTGAGTTGAACAACTTCATCGGCTGCTGTTGGGGCAGTGGGCGTTGCGTGAGCGGAACACTCAAATTAGGGTCGTATAGGGCTCGTTCGTGCTCGTTCTTAGCCGTTTTTTCAACGTTTCTGGTTAAATAGGGCTCGAATCTCTTGATTTCCGGTGAAAACTCGGAGACTGATTTTATCGTGGACACTGCCTTTAACCTTCCGCTCCAGTCCTAATCCTCCTGCTGCGACTATGGTTTGCAGGCTAGCCCATTCTCAATATCAACAGTAATTCCAGGAAATTAGATGTTTCATGTCTGCCGAAACGTTTTTGTCTTGATTGCTTTTGGTAAGCGTTCTATTTCCACTCGCATTAAAAACTATCCAAACTAATTTGGCACCATAATTTTCTATGAATTTAAATAAGCCAAATCTGCAGATGCTGGCAAAAATGGGGATAGGGGCTCTCTACACACCGAGGGAGCAGTTGTCTCGCTTTTTGTGGCTCTATTTCCGCTCGGGACCCCCTCGCATGCATTGAGTAGTGTGACGCGCCAAACTGCAAAAACAGGACAATTCCTCCGGGTGTGTGTAGACAGCCCCTGTCCCGAAAAATGAAGCAGGCAAATAAACACAGGACTCACAGTCGATATAAAAGCTTTCAAGAAACTTGAAAGATATCAAAAAACAATTAGAGTTTTTCCCTGCACTTTGTGCCTGTTATCCAATGTTGTTCTCACAGTGAATTTGAAGTGAGCTTCTTCCAAAATGCTTAATATATTCCATCTGTGCATTCCGAACCCCACAGTTACCCGACTGGTACCTACTGACGTTGGATCGCTATTCTGCTACTCTGTTACTCATACTTTCTTTCTAATGTGTAGAGAGGAAGTATAGATATGTATGTTTGTCTTTTGTTCCTGCTTTTTTCATTAGCCGTGTTTTTCAATTTGTTTGCAGATCTTCGTCAAAAAAAGTTTCTCTCAAAAACTCTGATAAAGTGGTCAACGTAATAACGCCCCGCAATCAATTTCATTTCACATGCTACCAACTGATTTTCCCTTCGTTTTGAAGGAGTTCGGAGCGCTACTCCTAATTAAACATTCCTCACAATACTTCCTAGGTGTAAATAAGTGATTTCTCCACGCCAAATGGAAAGGACTGAAACAACTTTTCTTCCAAATTTCGCTCTAGGTGAATCATGATTTGGGGCTCTGGTAGATTAGGCGCTCGATCGGGCTCACAGTGGGTCAATCCCAACGAAATTTTCTGTTGAGGAATCCGGCCCTTGAAAAAAATTCGGTCAAAGTCAGAGTCCACGATAAATTTACCTTCTGTTTTTTCGCAGCAAATCGAAAGGTCGGAGTCTCATTGCAGCGATAGGTTCGAAAGAATCAACAAAAGCATGGCTAGAAGAGCTCTAATCGGCTCTAAGATCCGCTCGCGGTCGAGTTTTTCGTGGACACGTTCGGTCCACCTCATTGACTCGGTTTCGCCACACTTATGCCTAAATACATTAGAGCGCGAGCGCGCATCAGATTTAGGATTGGAGCGCGTGAATGCTTTTACAATTTTCCCGCGCGACTCGTCTAACTTAGGATCCTAATAGCTCTATTTATAGCTTGCTTCATACCGCGTGACCTTCGTGGTCTTTTAGCCTTGTGCGAATCAAATTGATTTTAGTCTTGTCTTTCTTTATTGTTGAACGCAGCACAAAACTCTCTGAACAAACTGATTTTCATGGTTTGTTCCACAATTTTTTCGTACCGACCGCTGCCTTTAAGGGGAAAGTCAGGCTTCTAACCTTCGATTTTTGACCGAAACTAGAGAACGATTTTTATCGTGGACACTCTCCTTAAGGTAATCTGATTTGGCGCTTTACTACGAGCCTTATTTGCGCTGTGGTATGGGCCAAGTTGTGTTGCGTGGAGCGCCGATGAACGTATCGATCTCGTATGGACCGGTAAGTCCGAGTCATTGATTCGCCGCAAATCTCGAATTTTGAAATTCAGCCGTGCAGAAGGGAAATGCAGGTGTTCGAGCAGTTTGGGAAGTCATCTCTGGTTTCGTACAGCTGATCTGATGCTTGGACCTATTCCCTTTTCATCATTGGTGTCCTTCCTCAATCTCAGCAGATTGTACTTTCTAACTTTGTCATATTTCTTGCGTTCTATTTTTTCTATATCCCATAAAGTTTTGAGTTTCGTGGACCGTATCACGTTCAGAACGCGTTCACAGACCTTCAGTATTTTCGGATTTGATTGTGATGTTCGGTGTGATCGTTGGATGGTAAAAGTGTGAGACGTTGATTTTATGGGATCTGTGACAGAAACTGGAATTTAAATACAGCTTTGTTGGTACAACCTTCTAGTATTTTCAATAGCGAGAACTTTATTCATAAATTGACAAAAATTAATTGACAGAGTTATTAATTTGTTTGTTCAGTGCGCCCGTAGGACGTGCCAATAATCTTGCATTAAAAAAATAACCGAACGACAGTTAATACGTAATCAGAGAAAATGAGAAAAACTAGGAAAACTAATATAACCAGTCAATGGAGAGGAAAAAAAACTTTCTTTTTCCAAAGAGCGGAACCACTACTAGTGACGGTTCACATGGTGCAAGAACATGCCCATTATGTCATTGCGCGCACCGCTACATGCTTTGGGTCCGAAATTGTACTTCTCAAAAAATACTTGGTGGTATTTGTCGCGATACATAGTCAACAAGACCAGAGATTTGAATAGCTTTCATAAGTCCATAAAAGCTTTTACTGTGCGCATATTATTAGACAGCACCAAAAAGCCGTCAAAGCAATTTTTTCACATATCCACAATTGTATTGAGAATCATAAGTTCTGCAATGCGACGTAATAATGGTGCAAGTGTTGATCGATTGGACTTTAAGAATTGGCATACTGGTATATGAGAATATATAAGGAAGCTACGAGATATGTGTCTGACGTGGTGGGCGGCTCCCTAATTGAGAACGCCGTCAAAACATCAGGCCGGCTCGCTCCTACTATCTAGCCACTTTATATAGCACATGAGCAGAACAAACAGGTGATCAACTGTTACAATTACACATTTTCTTGGACACCTTGACTGCAAAGACTGAAAATTTTGCCGCAATCGCCTAGTACGCTAAGCTATGTAGTGAACTATAGTAATCACAAATTTCGAAAACATTAAGTGCAATTTGGCAGCTTGGAGGAGACACATGGATCCAAGAGATTAGGATGGTTTTATCCACACTCAACCGAGTTCAGAGTAATTCATCCTCAAAGAGAGTGGCAGCCATATCAATTCTGCCAGAGCACGGAAGTCGCCATCTAGATGAGATGAACAATCCGCCGTAAATTTATTTAAAGGGGTTGAAACAACCCAATAATAGCCACAACAAAAACAACAACATTTTTTTCATCAACTGATTGCTGAGCTTGAATGAGATTCCAGACTGATGAGACTTATCCTATTTGGGCACCATACAGTATCCGGCAGAAGTATATATTTGAACACCAACCACAGCAGCTTCATTTTTTCGGATTTTTCGGCTAGAATCGAATGAAGACGAAGACTTGTACAGTCTGTGCAGAGCACCGAATTCGGTAGGATACCTTGTATAGAGGATGACCGAAAATATGTATTGGTGGTGTTCTGTCATGCCGCAAACCAACAGTTTGTTGATGTAGAACTACTTGAGATATCGGAAGTCGAAAAGCCCCTATAGAGCGACAATCGCCAAAGCAGCAGCCGGGACTTCGGCTGAGTTTTTTGTCCTTGTTTGTGTACATAAAGTTTTTCTTTCTCTACGCTTCTTTTTTTTGATGGATGCAATTACACGAGAATTGCAAAAACCAACGCCATGGTCGCTGTTGTTTGCTGATGAGGTGATTCCTGCATCTGAAGATAAGACTGAACTTGGGCGACAGGGGCAAGCCTGAAGTAGTCTGCTGTTTCGGTTCGGACTACTTCTTAATGTCAAGAAAATGGAATATCTGCTAATGAGCGATGCACTGCTATGCACAAGTATAGCAACACCTTCGAAATAGGTGTATCATATGTTGGACCGAGGTTTAGGATGTTGTGGGGAGTTTGTATGTTTTCTGCTACGACGGAAACGATGGATCAAGTGGTATGAACGGAACTTGCTCATTTCGCCTTTAGTTATAGGAAAAAGCATCAATTTCGGGCGACGCATATATCAATGTCCACGCAAAATTTCATTAACCGGCACTGTCACCATTCAACTCCGCCTACCCAAAAACCCTTGTTCCCAAAATTTTACAGAACATCATCGAGAAATAATATACATCTTGCCTATAACATCTAAAGTCTTGGTATCATAATCATAGCAACACTCTATATTGGAAATGCTCCCTTACTCATGTCTCGAAACATTTTTCGTTTCGAATATGATATGGATGGGGGGTATGTAATATCAACGTATTTCTATCTTACCTGACGGATCCGTTCTCTCTGGGGTCGAAAATTCTCAGATTCTTGCCTTTAACAAGGCTAGTCTAAGTATCAGAAAAAAAATCGAAGCAACATCATTGTCGTTTCACAGCTGTCTACCGATTTCTGCATGGGGTCACATGGTTCAAAGAAAGGCACTGGCAGGCCCAGAAATTGTCTGCTCCTGAGAATCGTAAGAGGGCGTCCGTCCAACTTGACCATGTCGGTCAATCAGGTACGAGCCGAACTTTTTAAGTCGGGATCCAGAATGATCGTATGGAGGGAGATCAATTGCGACTTAGTCATAGAGCATTTTTGTATGCTTCCAGTACTGCACCTGGCAGCACTGCCTAGGGCCGCACGGCTTCAGTGCGCTGAGAGGAACATGGCAACTGACTGGTCTATGATGGGCAGAACTTGCTCTCAAGCTTTATCTGGGTAAACATTGTGTTCAAGGGGTCTTCTCGGACAAGAAGTTCGAGTTGGATGGACCTGACGGGTAAGCACACTACTGGCGAGATCTCCGCAAGGAGACGGGGGAATTCGCCAACTGAGTTTTCGGCGGTCGCAGTCTCTCGGTATGGTGTGGTTTCGATGCTGACGGTGCTATCCAGATGGCCTTCCAATCCTCTAAAAGGTGTTCTGCGGTGTACCAGGAAGGGCTGTGAACAGCACTGCTACAGTTCCCTGCTCGATTTTAGCAAAATGAGCTCACCTTCCAGTAGGACGGTGCCAACATCCACACGAGTCGCTCGACTAGGACTTGGTTTGGGCAGCATGGCCTCTCCGTTATGGCTTGGCCGGCGTGCTCACCTGACGCTAACTCAAAGGAAAATATCATAGAAATTCTGCTTCGTCATATTTAGAGTGGATGTAGAACATACGACTCACTGGAACACCTCGAGTGAGCTGTAATCGTTATCCGGAGCAACTTGAACGTGGAAGTGCTTAGCCGACTGTTGAACCCCATGCTAAAGTGCGATTTCAGGATCATTTCAAACAAGAAGAACCAAAAGACTTCTGAAATGTCGTTACCAGTTAGTATTTCCGAATAAGAAGAAGAATGGTGGTTGAATACTGAAAGTGTTGCTATAATTATGATACAAGGACTTTGAAAGTTGTATACAAAATAGATCTTATTTCCTGATGGTTCTCAGTAAAATTCTGTAATCGAAGATTTTTGGGTACGCGGAGTTGAATGGGGACAGTGCCGGTTGATCACACGTTGCGTGGACATTTATATGAGAGCTTTGAGTGTGTTGCTATAATTAAAATACGAACTGTAACAACACTTGAGCAACATGAAAATTTCTCAGGATTGTCGCCAGGATGAGCCGTTTTAACTTCATGGAACTAGTTCAAGCTGATGCTATTCGGCCGTTTTCCCGGTGGACTTCACCTCGCTTCTGACGGGCAAACTTAAGTTCACTCCTTCAATAATGCCTGACTTAAATTTCGATGGATTTCCAGCCAGCTAAAACGATTAGATGGATGTAGTTCCAAGTTTCTGCTGGATCCTAAATCGCTCAACGTCTGTGGTTGCCCAGACGTCTCATGGAGCTTGGAAAGCGAGACATTACACGACGAGTTCCCAGTGACATGGCGTCGGCCCCGACGACTCACCACGAATTGTCGCTGAGTTTCTCGGCAAATAACATTCCCTACTGAAAGAACCACTGCGACAATTTTGTGGGTTTTGGGATGAAACAATCTCAACGCCCTGAACATTTTCACAAAGTCGCTAGACTTGAGCCTGCCCGATCAAACATGAGCAGGAATTTGGAATGCTCGAGTGCTCCACGCATCAAAAGCGCCGCTTGTCAAACGGTGCATAAGGTCATCCTCTTCATCTCTAGCAAGCTTGGAATCCCTCCAGAAAACGTGTTTTAGTCGAACAAGATGGGTTTATGCTGGGCAGTCAGATCAATAACAAATGTTGGAGATGCAAACCCCCTGTGTCACTTGGCGCTAGGCCGTCTGCAATGGACGAAGCCGAGGCCAGTAGCAATCCCCCAATGTGGTGACTTCAAGGAGGCAGCCAACCTGAGTTCGGTGACTCCTAGATGCCTCCTATGGTTGACACCTTAAAACAAGAATTATTTTCGGAGAGTAGCATTGAATGCAAAACTCTCACTTGTCGACATATTTGAACCAGCACAGCACCAACCTACGCGACGGATCCCCAACACAGCGCCTTAGACAACTAGGCCACATGTTCATATGCGAGGAATTCTTTCTGTGCTCTTACATACACTCCCTCAACAGTTCTTCGTATTCATTGTAACTTTGATTGAACTAGCAGTAGTAAATATGGGTTTTGGGAGCGTGAAAATGTGTCTATCTTTCAGATTTAATAGGTTTTCAACCCTGGCGATGGGATTTCGGAATTTTTTGCGAAAATCATCAAAGCGAGAGGTTAGATCTAAAAAAAAACTATTTCGAAAATTTCTTGTTGGATGACCTCTTACCACTGAACCAGTATACACAATACTTCGTAGTATGTTTGTCGAGGAGCCAACCTCGTGTCTTTTTTCACAAGGTGAACCAAAAACTTCAAAGGATTGTTTCAAATTATGGACTATTTTTTCCTAGTCTGTTTCACGCTTCCCAGTCAACATAGAAAGAAGTGAACTCGAAGTAGAAGAGGAAAACGAAGTTTAGATAGATGAAGCCGCTCTTAGATGAACTATTATACAGCATTTAATAACTAGTACACACGGATCACGTAATCTTCATGCCTTTGCTAAAGAACGAAACCGTTTTTCAGCCATCTTCTTCAGATGCCTTTCTAAGAAAATCTGATTTTATTTGTGGTGAACGATTCTTGGAAAAAAATCTGAAAATGGTTGAATATGGCCACAACAACTTCTAGGAATTTGAAGCTGAGCTTAGAATAGGAGTAAAGCACGTCAAATCTACGAAGGAGACGTATTCATGACAGCTACGTACAATTTGACGTTAATCTCCCACTAGTCTTCGCCAGGAATCATTGAAACACCAATAAAACCTTGAAACGTTTCGCCTCTCATTCCTATCAGCTGGCAGCGGCAGTGGATGGCCGCCAGCCGGCGGGTGCAGTTTTACCTGACCCACGTAGACAACGAGATAGGCCGAAGTGCTGTGCTGGGAGGCTAAATGGACAGCGGACTGGTCGGTTCGCAAGCACACCACTGCCCTTTCTTGGAGCGCACTTGCTTCAAAAAGGGACATGCTCGACCTCATGACCGCGTTATCGAGCCAGCTCCTCTTCACTCCGGGCGCTATTTCTCTTTCCTTTGCGGCGGTGAGCGAAGTCACCATCCGTTTCTTGCAGTCGGCCGCCTCACAAAAAAACGCTCACTGCTCCCAGGTGGCTGACTGCAATGGTCATTACCTTGAGCGTCGCCTGTGCATTTCTATGCCGGCCCGTTCACATTGATAGCCGAGACGTGATTGACACAGTCACCACGCAGTGACAGGCGGTAGCTGCCACCTTCCGGGGGAATTGCTACTGGCCCTGAAGTCGAAGATTTATCGATTTCTCGCCCGACCCATCGAGTTGTACGCCGCAGAGTGCTGGTTTGCAAGAAAGGATGCAAAGAATTTTCGGTACAGGAAACAAAAAGCAAAGCCACTCACCTAAAAAATTTCAAGCGCGAAACAATTTCCCCGACGTCAGGTTCAACGCGTTGTACGCAGTCTCCCGAAGCACACAAACAGGCATGAATATATTTTTTAGAGATTTCTTTGAACAGTTTTTTCCAATACTTGAGTGTTCTGTAAGGTTTTTTTCCCTATCACCCCCTTCTTAGTGGACTTACCTACCCAAAACATTAAAAACTATAAAACGGTTTCCTATTCGGAACACTGCCTTCAATAACTTAAAAACAAGAAACGATTTTGATCGTGAATAGAACTTCAGAGGCAGTGTTCACTATTAAAATACCGTTGCTTTGTTCCATCTATGAAAAAATCTGGAATATCCAACTTACCTGCTTTGTGTTTCTGGTGCAGTTCGGAAATTCGTCGAAAATGGCTTTGCTTTCCAAGCCTCTTAGGCCTAGTGCATAACGTCGGCATGGGTCTTAGTGATACTCTGCGTTCCCTGTTGAAGGTTGGCGAAAGCCCGGTGCCATATGCTATAACTTAGGTGTACCGACTTTGCGCCAACCTACAGTGGGTAATTATAGTGAAACTTTAATAACAAAGCTATGATTTTCGCGATCAACAACCATGAAGAGACATTTATTCAAGTCCGAGTGAGTCATCGCTTGTCGTTGATATGATCGTTCCTTTTCTGAGCCTTAACACTGTTGTAAAGTCTAAATATTTATTCTTTAGCCTATTTAGAAGTGTACTACAAATCGAGGTGTGCTTCAAATAGAGGAAGTACTTCTAATACTCGGCCCTCTCTTTTTGGTGTACTTCAAATAGAGGTGTACTTCGAAAAGAGGAAATACGGTAAGAAGGTTCTATTGCGCGTGTTCAGATGTTACAATCACTCGACATGAGAAGCATTCGAATTTTCGGCAAATGTCCTCCTCTGGATGGACAACTTTTCCGCGATACGGGCGGGCTAGTCCACTGGGTCGGCTGATCGCAATTTCAGCTCACTTCCTGGCCGTTTTTCAACTTTGACATTCTCTCTTCATCGCTCTTCTAGAATGGATTTGACGCTCAAGTTCCTGCAGAAAAAGAAATCTTTTTATCGCAAACACTGCATTGAGGAAGTAAAGTCTGTCCGAAGAAGACTGTCTGCACACGCGGTCGGCGGGCACGTTGATCGGCAATACACATTCCATCCGAAATTTTTCGTATAAAATCTAAATCACAATTTTCTCTCACTCATTTGGCTTATTTGTATGCAAGAAGCTTATTTTCTAATAGTTTATAATTGAAATATCAGCAGATCACCCATCGCAATTCAAATAAAAGTTCTGTCTACCAGCAAATTAAAATAACGGCACGAATTTAAATTTCGGATCGGATAATTTCGGATAATATCAAATATTCGAACACTGAACAGTAAACTGGCCACGAAATTCATATCATACGAATGGTACAATGACTCTAGATTGGAAAAGGTTCTATTGTTGGGAAATGAAACTGAGGTCAAAGAGAGGAAGCTGTTTTTGTTTTTATCCGAAAACGATAGGATGGAATGTATAATCGGCAGTAGCGAAGAACGATGGTAGTTATGCAGCGGATATTCAACAACGATGTGCGAAAGCTACGTCTGCATTCAATTCTCTAACCAAGTGTTTGTGGTCTACCCCCATCGCCAAGGAAGTCAAGTTGCGCGTCTACTTATCCGCTATTCGCCCTGTAATGATGTACGGATCGGAGACGTGAGCAGCACCGTAGACGCAGATGGAAAGGTTGGATTGCACGGAGAGGAAGCTGTTTAGTCGTTTGCTCGGATATTTCTGGCCGCGGATGTGCCACAACGAAGACCTCTACAACGAGATTGACGCCTTACATCTACGTTTGACACGAGGGAGGTGCCAACATCTCCCAATGCCATCTCAAGCGGCAACGGAAGGTCGTCTTCGTCTTTTGGGGCATATTTTAAGAAGACCGTCAGATCGTCTCTATTACAAGTTCAGTTCCGATACCTATTTTTCGAGTTTTCATAGTCTCAATCGGCTCTTCTCTGTCTGGCACATTTTCTACTTCACCCATTCTGCTTGCAAAGCAAACGAGCACTTTGAGCCTTACTTGCTGCTATGCTACAAAGTCGTCAACGAGTTTTATTATGCGGCGTTAATTGCTACCCATTCTAGCCGTCCCTTTGGACTAGTTTTTTTCATTTCAGGTGATGTTGTATATTGACGACTAACGCTATGCATTCATCATTAGATGACGTTTGAAATATTAACAAGAACAAATTGTTTGCTTATGCGCCGTTGCACAGGTGCAGATGCAGAACAACATCCGCGAACACTGAAAACAACGCAGAAAGCCAGGATATGTGAAGCCGAAAATATCTCGATCCAAATCAGGGATGAAAGGTTGTTTAAGGGCAGCATACAAGGAAAACGTTGTTGATATAACGAAGTTATTGGGGTTGTATGGCTCACACTAGAACGCTCACGCAGTTGAAAGTGTCAAAAACGAATTAAAATGATCGTATTTGAGCCATACCGATTTAAAATTTTCGACGCCTCCTCCCAGCCGCTTTGCAGTCTCTACTCCCCCATGCAAATTCGCATTCGAATACGGTCACTTTGGCTAGTTTTTGAGTTTTTGAGACTTACAGGGGAGGTTTTTTTGTGGTATCCTCTGTAAAACGTCGTAATTATCACGACTCATGGCGCTAGCGGTGCGAGTGATTCTGCTCCCTGGATCAGTCATGCGCTCTCTCACTGTCTGTAACCGCCGCTCCGCACCAGTACGCGTAGAAACTTTGAGATTTTCGCGGTTTTTCAGGCTTAAGATGCATCTGCGCTAACGACTAGTCTTGTTAGTATCTCTTGTGGCCCAATAGAAAAACTGCGCAGTGTCCCGCTCCGAGCTGCAGGTTCCAAAAAGTTATAGGCGTTTTTTAGGCTCCGCCAAAAGGCATGAGGCATTCTGAGTGTTTCAAAACATTGTCTCGGATTTTGATCGAAACTTGTATCGAAGGGTAATCTAGGGTTGTGAACCCGATTCTGGAGTTCGCTTGTCGAAACTTTGACGTTTACTGTAGGTTACGGCAGGTACCATGTCACTTAGGGGAGCAAAACCCGCCTTAGTATTTTGAATATCGACAAACGGACGTTAAATTCGTATTTGCCTCCTCGAATAACCCCCGCATACAAACTTTGAGTGAGGTCTGCAACTTTGACCGAACTACGGGATACCCACCGTACTCTACCATAATATGTCAAAAATCGATAAATGGACTCCAAATTCATGTCTAACACTCCAAATAACCCATAGAGAAACATTTTGAACCATTTCTATGTTGACATTTCGGAAGTTTTCAAAAGTCACACTTTGCCCTCAAATTTCCCCCTAGATTATAGGTTTTGAACGAGTTTAGTTGAAAACTTTGGAAAGCCGATTCGTGATGGGCGCCCCAAATGACCCACCCACCTGGCAGGATTTTAAGCCAAATCTGGAATATTTCTCTAAAACGCTTCCAGAGCTCTCTGATTGGTATAAATAAACGCCCAAGCGAAAATCCGTACAAGTCCTAAACGCTATCAGTCTGTACAAAGTTTGGAAAATGTGTCTTCACAGAAATTTCGCTCAAGGGGATATTTTTGGGTGCTGAACACGCAGAAAAAACGACGGCTTCGAGCTTGTAACTTCTCGAAAGCTGCAGGTCGGGGCGGGATACTGCGCAGTTCCACTATGGAGGCCCAAGAGATACTAAAAATACAAGTCGTTTCTGCAGATGTGCTCACCGTCATAAACGCCTCCCTTATTAGTGTAGGTTACGGTGAACGTAATGCCTTAAAGCTGGCGCAATCTACCCTATTATCTCGACAACCAATAAATCGACTTCAAATCCGAGTTCAACACATAGAACAGCCTGAATTCAGAAACTTTAACCGAGCTACCATATATTCACCGTAACGCACAATAATTCATCGAAAATCGAAAAATAGGCCTCGGACCTGCGCTAACACTTAAAGGCTTCGTTGGCGCTGGAGACCAGTTTCAATTTTTCAGGCTGACATTCATTAATGAGCCAGGTAGACCTCGTCGGTGAAGTTTCGCGCGTCAAAAACATATGGCTCTAAAGTTGGAGTAGTTCAAAGTCATGATCCGCCACCAGTTTTCACCAACCATCTAGCACAAGTTGCAGAAGCACCATCACAGGCGCAGACGATTCAGTATTTTAAAGTTTTAATTCGGGAAATTCCATCATTCAAACTAGCCCAAAGGATACTTCTTTATCTCAAATAACTTCTACTGAACGAAAGGCAAGAGAAATTCACCGTCTCAATAAGTTTATAGCAAAAAACACATCCGACGTTTGTGGAAAAATACTTCCGACGTATTGCACCTGACACACCGAAATTGACGGAGGGGTGGGGAGTGATTAATTCGAGACGTTTGATAACAAGATGTATTGCAAAAGTTGATGGTTTTGTAGAGCCTTTCCCCTAATTCTGTATGTCAGAGAATCGCCTGTGCAAAAACATGAAAAAGTTAGATTCGGTTTTTTGCGCGTACGATGCCTTTAAGTGACCGCGCGCTCCACAGCTAATCGACGCAAGGGACTGCTGCGCTCAATGGCTAATCGATTTAATGGACTCTGAAAATTAGATTCTCGTTGTTAATGAGAAATGTAGGGAGTTCAAGGTCTGCCGATCAGCATAAATAGTTATTTTAGTTTGGGTATTCCAGCTATAAATGGAAGGTATTACATTTTTCAAATTTAAACGAAAAATCCGGTTTCCAGCGTGCGAGAGCAGCGTGGATGCGTGGCCTTTCAAGTACTACGCCAACGCAATTAGTCAGACAGAAATAAAACGTCAAAAAAAACGGCGAAGTCCACAAACCTGAAATAAGGTTTTAAAACCGCTGTGACTTAAGTTTTAAATGAGCTACCGTGGGGTTGGAGCAAAACTAAGAAACAACGTTTGTAACCCTACAGAACGAGACCATAACCGCCCCCAGAGGTTGCCCTTCAGAAAAATTTATAAAGTGTGGACTTTTGATGTTTTGAGCGCAAAAGTCCACACCTAAATTCGCTGGCTAGGTCTGGACTTTTATGCTCAAAACATGAAAAGTCCACACCTAGCAAACGTTTTTGTAAAGCATCCTCTGTGAGCGGGTAAGGTTATATTCTGTAGGGTTACAAACATAGTTTTTAGCTTTGCTTAAACCCCGGGTAGCTGATTTGGAACTTAAGTTCATCTCTGTCCGGATTTCAGAGGAAATAATAAGCTTCTCTATAATCTTTAGTCAGAGGTGAATATTTTTTGACCGATCGCAGTTTTTCTGGAACAGGAGACTGTCGAAAACAGCTAGTTCTAGCAAGCTGATTTTTGATCAATCATTGAACAATGGGAAGAACTGCAATCGGAAGGTCGCGGGAAGACCTGCAGTCGGGAGAACAAGAGAACTCCTGCTGTGGGAACTTTCCCTATTATTCTGCTCTCGAGAGGCCTCCTTCGCCTCTCCCCGATTCGGGGGAAGTTCCCCAGTTGTTTCGAGAGAAGCTCTGCTGTCGTTCTCGGGAACTCCCCCACGATTATCTTAGATGACACATTTCGGTGATTCAGATTTTGGATCCCTCGGATTCTGATATTTTTTCAGTGAATCGGATTAGAGTCATGAAAATTTCGGTTCATTCGGATGGATATCCGAAAATGAGTGAGTCGGATTCAATATATAAAGGATACCAACACCCCGCGCCGAAACCTGCTTCAGAGATCGCCAAATATTCTGTTTGACCTCAAGAATATCCATCTCCGTGTGGGGAACTTCGAACCGAATATGCTTTGGTAGTATCTCAAACGCTTTCCTAGTAATTTTTCAAAAACCTCTGACAGATATGGGGGAGGGGTGTAGACCGTCAACAAACGAGTGTAGCCTTCCTAACTCTTCGTACCTGTAACTCAACGGTTTCTACAGCAACTTTTCAAAAGTCGATGTGCCGACTTCATAGTCTTGCTTAGTAAGCCAATCCCTAAAATTTACAAACGTCACATCCTGCTGACCCAGCACATCCAATTAGGGAAAACGCCTATAACCTTGTTCGGAACAAGTCTAGGCAGCTCTGGAGTGCTGATTCGGATTCTACACCGAGGAGTAGTACTGGTAATGCGTACTTCTCTAGTAATCGCCGGACTTTCAGGATTACCTTTCCTTGTTAATAATACGTGCAGTCTTAAAGGCACTGTTCACGAAAAAAAAAACATATTCTAGTACTTTTCGATGTTTTCGAGTAAACAAGTCCACAAAGTGGATGATAATTGGGAAAGGTTGCCACAAAACTCTCAGGAAAATATGTATGGAAAAACCTCCAAATCATTTGAAGGCAGTGCTCTCGATAAATCTCGTTTCCGAGTTCTCAGTATCAAACACTACGCTGGCAGACGCTGGAGGGGATACGGTTAAAAAAAAGCAGCAAAAACGGACCATACATCGATAAAAACGGCCGCGAAGAGAAGATTTTGTTAACCCAGTGCGCCTGCTTAGCCCGCCCCGCCCTCCGTTCTGACGAGGTTGTCACGATAGCAAATTTC
The DNA here is from genome assembly GCA_029168955.1 of Aplectana chamaeleonis. NCBI lineage: Eukaryota > Metazoa > Nematoda > Chromadorea > Rhabditida > Cosmocercidae > Aplectana > Aplectana chamaeleonis. The sequence continues at coordinate 226,062 of JAPDOI010000621.1, read as the reverse complement.
CGGGAAACTTTGCCACGTTCAGCCTGATCGCTTCGCGCACATTTCGCCATCAGCGTGCGCTTGCGAAAATTAGCAGGGCAAGCAAAATCGTCCGCTCCTTGAACCTGTACGAGCGTTAGAAGCCGCTTCTTCGGCTGATTCTGAGCGCTTTTTTTGGCTGTTTCTTCTCTATCAGTCAACTTACGACCAAACAACCCCATTTTCAGGTCGAACTCGAATATGATATTGATCGTGAACGCCTGTTTGTTGTGTTTGGCGTACTGCAGACCTTCGGCAGTCAAAACGATGTACCCAAAACTCTCTAAAAACAAACTGATTCAATGCACATGCATTTTCCAGGATAAAAGTGTTTGAAAGGTCGGCAACTGTTCCTCTGGTGAAGCGAACGCAGGACAACTGTTATATGACGTGGGCGGGATGATTCAATGGGTCGGATTTCTGGCCGTTTTTTCGTAAAACTACTATCCTTGCTCTTCTTAGAGGGACCCGAAGCTCACGTTTCTGAGGATAAACGCGCAACTTTTTTATCGTGAATGCTGCCTTTAAAGACATCTTGATTGCTGTTGGCGATTCTCAAACGCTAATTACAGCCATTGCTACAATCTTCTGTGAATTGAATCTACTTCCGCTCCATGCAATCACATAACCATATAATAAAAGTTAAATCCATTTTGCATGATAAAACTGTTCCTTCCCGACATAATGAACTTATCGCATCCACCTATAGGTAAATAATTGAGCGGGCTCACAGAGCTGATAGCAATGAAAATCTTTGAAAACCTATGCTAACCTATGAGAATGGATGAAGAGTAAAATCTTCAAACTGTTTCCGAGTAAGATAAGCATTTAACAAAACACGCATACACGAACGTAACTGGTAATGCGAAGTGTTATACTAACACTTCATCAGGCAATGTTAAAGGCATTGTACGCGCAGGAAACCGTATATTATTTTTTCATGTTTTTGTGTAGCTTGGAATCTCTAGTGAACGAAAATGTCGAAGGGGCCCTTGGGAAACCTTCATTTGTGAAGAATAGTCAATCGGAAAACTATCGTAAATATGAATTTGAATTTCGCGCCAAAATCCTTTTTGAAGTTTTTCTGCTTTTGGAAGCCTCGTCACTGTCATTTTCGGAGTTTTTCTGCATTTGGAGTTCGTGCTGTAACTGTTTTGCATGTTGTCTCACGGTCGCACCGACATTCTAGAAAAAAGTGCTGGTGAGAAATGGTGGCGGATCCTCATCTTTGACGCCTTCTAACCTCATTGCCCAACGTTTTTGACGCACCAGAGTTTACCAGTGTGGTCTAATCATGAAATTGACTCTGAAGAAACAAAAATAATTTCCAGCGCGGACGATGCCTTCAGTAGGAATTACAACAAGAAGAAAAAACACTGGCAATGAGAGCCTCAAAACAAAAAGTTTCCGGCATGAGTGGACTTCTAGACGCAGTCGGCTTTAATGCAGTTTAATCGGCGTTGGACATAATTGAGAACAAAGATCGATGAATTAAGTGGCGACTAGGAAAAAACTCATTCGACAACTGTCTCTGTGCTACCATTTATGGCCGACGGCTACCTAGCAACCTATTATTGCCGTTTCAATCCTTCACGTCCTCTGCACATCATAAATCTTCCAGCTTTTCTCATGCTAAAGTATTGCGAAGGAAAAAAAAGAGGCGGAAACGGACAAAAGCGACAACACCCACAACTTCTTACGTAATTTCGGAGTTATGCCTCATTTCAACGAAACATTGTTATCAAATATGTACAAAACTCTTATAACCATACAAGCATACTAAAAATTTACATGTCTGAGATCTAGAGTAGACACTATTTTTAGTACTCGAATCACTCTTTTATGGGACAGGGGCTCTCTACACACCGAGGGAAGAGTTGTTCCGCCTTATACGGCTCTAATTCCACTCGGGACCACTTTGCTCGCGTTGAGTGGAGTGACGTTTTAAACTGCAAAAACGGGACAACTCCCCCACCGTGTGTAGACAGCCCCTGTCCCCTTTTTTATGGATATCCGAACTGATATCCGAGATTCGGATTATCCCATATTCGAAAATTCGAAAAAAGACGCATTATCTGAATCGAAACACTATCCAAAGGGTCAATAATTCAGATATAGAATTGGTTAAATTTGGACAAAATAGGACCCATTAGGTTAAAATCGGATAAATTCGGATAAAGTCGGATAATGGTCGGTTAAAATCGCACTTGGCCAATTCCCGTGCCGCCTTCTGTTTAGTACATCAACCCAGGGTTCTCGTACATATAGCGGACTGCAGCCGCGGCCCAAGTCGGCTGTTTTGGCAAGCCGCGGGCAAAGTTTCGAGACTGAGTATTAAATCTAAATCAGCCGCGGCCGAAAATTTCGCAACAATCGCAAGCAGAGAGCCGCGAGCCACAATCAGGGCCGCAAATGACCAACAAATGAGGCGCGGCTCTTAACGATCATGTCGTGAAGTAAATAGCAATGTCTGTATTGCGCAAGGCCAACAACTCGACGCTAATTTCCACATTTTGTTTGCGAATCGCGTTTGTTTCCTAGATCCTTTCTATCATCATCCATTTATCTTTTTCGTGGGCTAGTTTTTTTTCACCCCCGTAGTTGAAATATTTGAGCACTACCAAGGACGAGAAATAATGTTCTCATGGAGCAAAATAGCGTGTTTCAATTCGAGTTGCGAATACGAAGTGATAGTCTACAGCACTGTAAGTAGGACTTGGTAAGGTTGCGGACTCGTCCTAACATACGGCAGTTTGTTAGTGGTATCACTCATTTTTCCGAAACAGCTGTGGTAGATCGGTAAGTCTGTATTTTACAGATTTACATCCGTGGGAGCTAAGAAAACAGGTGAAAATTACACGATTAGAATTCTCCATGTTCTCCGTTCTTCAAACCTCGGCATCGTATATTAGATTCTTTACTGCTATGCCAAACGAGGTTTTTAGGTGGAACTTTATTAACGGCCTGACGTTTCGACTTTACGTCTTCTTCAGAGGCCTAAAAAACGGTCCGAGATTTATTTATTCGTAAATCTGTCCTACCAAGCGCCTCCTCCCCCTGACAGTTCTGGCCTACTGTAGGGAGCATCGCAGATTACACGAAAAGATAGGAAAGCTCACCTCGTAAGTCCACCTTTTGAGCGGAAGATTTCCGCTGCCACCGTGTTAGTATACTAGTAGACGCCACTAAAAGTTAGGAAGCGCGGTAACTTTCAGTGGCGTCTACTAGTATACTAACACGGTGGCAGCGGACATCTTCCGCTCAAAAGGTGGGCTTACGAGGTGAGCTTTCCTATCTTTTCGTGTCCTCTGCGATGCTCCCTACAGTAGGCCAGAACTTTCAGGGGGAGGAGGCGCTTGGTAGGACAGATTTACGAATAAATAAATCTCGGACCACTTTTTAGGCCTCTGAAGAAGACGTAAAGTCGAAACGTCAGGCCGTTAATAAAGTTCCACCTAAGAACCGCGTTTGGCATAGCAGTAAAGAATCTAATACACGATTAGAATTTGCCAACGGCCCAAAATTCCCACGGACGTGTAGAAGTTTTTCTTTCAAGAGTTTTCCATGATTACGGTCTGATATCGTGATTTCTTTCTCACCGGTGAAGTTGCTTCCCTACTCCCCAGCCTTTTCAAAGCTTCAGCCGCTTACCTCTGGAGAAAGACAGTGTGTGAATGTAAAACACCGCCCTTCATTTCTATTATACCCTACCCTTTATCAATTGGGTATCATCAATTTTGTTTACCGTGAGAATTTTGTGCCGTTGGCAATTTATAATCGTCTGTGAAAATGTGAGAGTGGAAACAAAAACTCACCGACCATTCTCAGGTGTTTCGAAAAAATGAGTGATAACACAATCAGACTACAGTATGTTAAGAAGAGTCCGCAACCTCACCAGGTCTTACTTCCAATGCTGTACACTACAAGTTCCATTTGTCGATTTTAGAAATTTTGAGGTACTTAGGTTTTGTCAACTAAATGACATGGTACCGACCGTAACCTACAGTGAACCTCAGAATTTTGACACACTTTCTTCGGGAAGAATGGAAGGACGAGACGCTGAGCAGTCTGCCCGCAGTGATAGGAGGCACGTTGATCGGTATATGTAACATATCGTGATTTCTGAATTCTTTAAGCAAGGAAGTATTTGCAGAGTTCTTGGATTTGATGGGCACAGGGCACGGCGAGTCACAGGCCGGAGTTTTTGTGAATGAATGAAAGTGCGAGCAGATACAGATTTGCGGTTTCCACTACGACCACTCGAAGTAGCCACGGAAGTCAAATAATGTGAGCCCCGCTACTGTTCTAATTATTGTAAGCACATCAAGAGAACTACTTTGTTTTAGAAGCAAGCCAAGGAGAAGATCGGCGCTGACACTGCTTGGATCGCAATCCAGCAAAAGGCTTGTTCCAGTTCCTCCGACTGAAGTGCCGGATCAGCGCCATAATTGAGGCTACATTCATACCGCTGCTGGTTAATATTTTTTCAATGGAAGGTATGCTGCGTACATAATTTTGAAAATCATTTGATCAGTGGCGGGTGAAACTTTCTCATGGTCATGGACCTGTACTTGAATATAAGCTCATTAGACATAATGTTTATCCTTTTGCATAAAACAAAAACTTTGTGGAATGCTCAAGTCTCATTTCCTTGCTTAAGTGTGGTTTAAAACACCATCCAGCCTCAGAAAACAGCACGAAAATAGGAAATTGAATATCGCAAATCAATTTTTTGAGACCCTGGTCTCTAAAGATGTAACTAAGGAGAACACAGCGAAAAATCGTTCTCTCAATCAATCCAATCAGCTTGTATTTGGCAATGAAGGGTATGACCATGCGAAAATTATAGGCGCTTCGTGTACAAGATGGTTTCGAAGACTGTTGTGTGTTCCTCATATTTTTGAGAGAAAATGTAATTTCTCGTTAATACATGCTCACTCATTCGTTGACTTACTGCTGATGTTTGTTTGCAACTAGTCGAGTCTTCCTCGTTCGTTTGGGTCTCTTATCTATGCTTTAACTATGCCGACCGGCTCTGTTGCAGCTCAAAATGATTTAGGTAATATCTTTTTTATAAACTGTTATCGATAGGTTTTGGGGGGTATCATTACTATTCATCGTCGAGAATATCATGTTAGAGGACATTATTTATAGGTGTTGAAAACTATTTATTTATCTATGTCTATATAGTTCTATGTATGTGTCTGTATCTGTCCTAAACTGGTACTATTGATATTCATTGTTGGATGAAATATTATTGAATAGCGTCAATAATAAATGTATATAACAGCAATGACGTTTCGTCTATCATTTGTATTTCAAATAGCTAATGGAAGGGGAAAATCGACGAATTATATCATGTATTGCAAACGCGCTCCAATGAATAAAGTTGCGCGGATCGGTGAAAAACTTGGCGCGGTCAAGTGCCTGAATGAGCGAGGGAAGTTGAGAAGACTTGCACGGGAAGTCGCAAAATAGCCCGCGCCTCGACGATTTCACGGGCGCGGATGGCCCAGAAAACGTGCTGGGCTGTCAGCGTTCTGCGTCTAACCAGCGAGCCGCGCACAACGATCCAATGAGGCGCGTCAACTATTCGGGCTCGCTGTTTCTTGGGCCGCGCCTGCAGTCCGCTATATGTCTGAGTTGTCCTCCTTCCAAAATCGGAAGAGTCGTTGCGGCGCGGAGAAATGGGCGTGGTCAAGTGAGATAACCAAGTGGCAAGTTATTCAGCGAGAACTTTTTTTTTATCGTTGATTAGCATACTTGTTACTGGCTAGTTGTCCTGAACTAAACCTGGATATAGATAATATCGTGCCTTTCTACGAAGATATGGTCGCATTGAAGGTTTAGTTGCATATTTTTATTATTGTGCATATATGAAGTTTGAAGTTGGTATGCGAACATGCCGCAGATGCAATGAAGTACTACTTTTTTTCAATTATGAATGTTTTCAAAGGCTTGCTTCGAGTACCCGATTCATTTTTCACCGTTTCGCCTCAGCTTTGTTCCAGAAATCATCCGAAATTATCCGATCGGATATCCGTATCCGAATCTTCGGAGAATGGCATTATCTAAATCGATCTATTATTCAAAAATTTTAAAAAGAACATTATCTAAATTGAACGTCGTCCTGCCGTTTTCTTCTGGAACTTTCTAAGACAGTAACAACGGTAGAACCGGGGGCGCATGGCGGACCGAGCAACACCCACTCCGCGATCCGACCGCCATTGTTCCGGGATAAACTCGGCATGAAGATTTTGTCGGGCTTATCCCGGGACAATGGCCGTCGGATCGCGGGTTGGGTGTTCTTTGCCCGGACACGCGCCCTCTTCCCAACCGGCGTTACTACCTTCGCGAAGTGGAGCGCGTGCATAAACATTTATGCGCTCGAGCAAAAAAAAAGCACGAGCGCCCAGTCGTCTGTCTGCCTGCTAGAACTGAAACTCCCATGTTTGGGATGAAAAGTTGATCCCGAAGATTTCTTTCTGCCTGTTTGATGATCCGAGTCATTTAAGAAAAAAAGCGCTCCACCAACTACTGCAGTTGGTTTTCTCCTGGGGCAAGAGTTATACTTCTTCTTAGCGGCATAGAAAAGGCCCTGCCACCACATACTTTGACAGGACAAATATCCCTAGATGTCTACATCCATGAGGAGAGAACGCGCTCTGCAACATAAAAATGGCAACGCATTCGCAAATGCATGGAAAGTGCAAATGTCAATTTTTCTCTGAAGATGAATAATCCCACGCTGATAGTTGTTCTACAGAAATGTTCAAAATGGATTCATCAGAGTGAGTTCGTAAATTGAACCAGCATAAAGGACGCAGGGTTGCTATTTTACAACCTAACTGTAAGCGCTGATACCATCACAGAGCTGCTGTGACGAAACATGCTCAATGTGCTAGAATGCATTTTCCACGAGAATGCTGACAAGGAAAGGATTATTACATGAAGTGGCCATTCCAAATGAAATAAATGGATTTTCGGATCAATTTTCGACGTAGAATTTTTACATTGCAGCTGCGGATCGTTTCCCTTAAAGGCAGCGTACGCGCAAGAAACCGTGAACAATTTTTTTACAATTTTGTAGAGGTGGACCCACCAGGTTGTGATATATCGCAAAAACGCCACCCAAAACAGTCAAGTTTTGGAGAAAAGCTCGTTCGAAAATCCAGAAGCATTCAGCTCCCTTTTGTTCATGTCTGTCCGGTGTGTCTTGTGTAATGCACAAATGTCGGAAATTCGAAAAGCTAAATTGGTTCAGCCCCTTTAACTTTTTAGGTTCCACAATTCTTTTAGCCTTTCTGCTGTCAAAAGTTCTCTAAAAACGGGAAGGTTTCAATACACAAGTCTGAACTCGAGGATCTCACGGAATAAAGAAATTAGAATTTTGGATTTCCGCGGCATGTCGTGGCGCTTCTGTTCCTCGGGGTAGATGATCGACCGGGAAAACGCCTTTTCAGCCCACGGAGCAGTTTTCACGAGTCTATAGCGTTATGAATACGCAACATTGAGGTCTCAAGCTTTGCCAACTATCTTCACTTTGTTCAAACATTGGATTGAGAAGAAAAACCCAAATGTGGTTTCCTGCGCGGACGCTGCCTTTAAAGGCAGTGTTCACGATAAAAATCGTTTTCCTGTTTTTCAGCCTATCTTGCAAACGGTCCCATGCTGATTTCAACGATGTCTCTTGAATCGTACACGACCTTCTGGTAACGGAGTTATGATCCCTCAACAATTGAGCTAGAGAAACGTGGTGGACGAGTTTTCCAAGACTTGTAACTTCCGTCTTGTGCCGCCGATGTATGTAAGCTGACCTGAGTATAGAGAGAAGTCTAGAATGAAGGGAAGATCATTCGTTCACGTCGGTGGGCGGGCAATGCGCTTTTGGGGTTAGCCTTGCGCTTAAAGTGGCAACTTTGGGCTCTTTTGGGGCTCTTCGTGGCTCGTTTTCAAGCGTTCTTTCGACGTTAACGTTACAAAGTGTCCCTCCACTACCCATTCCTAAAGGAATTTCGAAAACTTTTTTCATCATGAACACTGTCTTTAAAGGCAGTTTGTTTCCACGATGAAAATCATACATTATTTTTTCGTGTTTTTATATAGCTTGGGCTCCTTAGTGAACAAAAATGTTGAAAGAGCTTCTCGAAAAGCTTCGTTCTGAGAGAAAAATCTGTCTGAGTACACTGTTAAAGTGAATTTAAGTTTCGCGCCAACATCGTTTTTGAAGTTTTTCTGCAGTTGTAGAACTTGCCACGGTCATTTTCGAAGTTTTCTGCAAGTAAGGTTTGTGCCACAACTGTTTCTCATCTTGCTTGATCAACATTCTATGAAAAAATGGTAGATGAGCGACCCAGAAATGGTAGATTATCGACCCCACAGCAGTTTTCTGGTGACCCTAACTTTTAACGGGCGCATTTTTGAAGCCTCAAGTTTCGTAGGTGTTGTTAGCTAGCCCGGATTGTTTGACTGTAAACATAAAAATGAAAATGACTTTCATCGCGCATAATGCCTTTAATGAAGTTATATGCTATAGAGCTTCACTCGCAGTCGCATCATAACGTGTAATCCATGAGTCTTCGTCGCCTCCTGAGATACGCCGATGTGATTTCTACACCAGGAATCATTGTGTGTTGTAACGCCGAAATATGTTGCTATGATGAACGAGGCGGCGCGCCGTCATATACGAAGTAAGGCTCCTTCCATACGTGGCGAGAGCGTGCGATTACGCAAAATCGATGGTCATCGTGGGTACACGATTCGCTAACCGCTCACAGGCGCTCCTCGCGCGCACTCGCCCGCTCGCTCTCGCGCGCTTACGCCAGCACCACGAAGCAAGCAGCGAGTTTCAAATTTACTGCTCCATTACTAAAGCAGGTGGCACTTAACCTGTAGCGAAACTATAGTCCGTGTTTTTCATAGGCCCACCACGGAAGTCGAAAACGGTGGGAAATCATCAGCCGTTGCGCCGACTCGAGCGATTGATCACCCGATCAAACGTTTCCAATCGAATCAACACGAGGTGGGGGTGTTTTCCTGTGCTAATTTGCGGGCAGCGTTGAGGAGCGTCGAGAGGCGCACAACAGCGGGAGCGCCCGCTCTCGCGACGTATGGACGCTGCCTAAGAGCCACTAACCGTGATCTGTTAGCGCGGTGGGGGCCGCAGCGAGGGTGAGGTCATGGGTTCGAATCCATGCCGCACTCGTAACTTTTGCATTTTTGTAAAGAAGTCGTTTCCGTTTCGTGAAACGCAGAGGATTAGCAGTTTCATCGTGCAAGACCTTTTTTTTGTAAGAATATGAAGCGTTTTAGCCGTGAATGTCTGAGTTCCGCGGCTGGTGTTTTGCTGTGAAAATACTTGGACTTGCACAAAATCTATAGTTACGAGCACACTTGGTAATTGTCCTAAAAATTTTCAAAACAAAGGATATTCTCTCAATGTGAATAACGAATGGAGTGGACTCTCAAACAATCATTAAAATCACACAGCCCTACTAATTGAGGAGGGAATACTGAACCGGACTTTACTAGATGTGCTAATACAACATGTGGTAGAACATTACAAGAGAAATCGCTTGATTATGTAGTCAGGCTGGAGTGAGTGCGGTCGGACAAAAGCAATGTTGTTCTGGAGATCACGACCTTGAACAAATTGGGCTGATCTGACGCGATCGCCACAAACACATAGTTTCTCAAAAAATCTCTTTTTTGGAAAAGTACTCTAGGTTGTAACAGCCTAAACATCATATTCCTATCGTAACCTACAAAGATCAATTTGAGTTTCAATAATGAACGTCATATTTGTGTCCAGCACCCCCAAATAACCCCCCCCCCCTAGACGACGCGTGGGCGAAAAACGTTCCACCTTCGCAGGTAGTACGGACTCAACCCCACCTTTGGGGTGCAAACGTCTAATTTTGTTTGCTCTGAATTTGTCCACAGAAATTATTTTGGGTACTGAGCACGAATATGAGGTCCGTTTTGATTTTTTTGGGAGGCTTCTATAGATTACGGCAGGTGTAATGCCATTTTGTTATAGAAATCTATATAAAAAAAACTCATTTTTCAGGAAAATATTTCGCTGCTGCAAGGCACAAATTCGAATTCTTCGTCAAAAGGTGATTCTAGAAATGTTTATCGCATCTGGAATGGCCACGGCATGTAATGATACTTCCTTTGTGAGTTGTATGCGAAACTACTGGGCAAGTGCAGGATTGGAACCTGCGTTGAACGCTTTCCGGGCCGGCGTGTTCTCACTTACACCATCGTGCCCCTCATAATGTTGGTTTTCGAAGTACCATTGTGGCAGATTGTGCTGAAAGTATAAGAACGTGAAAGGCCAACCGAACATTGCTCGACGCGACGCGGTCGCGTCATGGCCCTCGTTAACAAAATTGATGATAACCAATTGATAAAGGGGAGGGTATAAACACGTGGAGAGAGGTGTGTCTTCGTACAGACAACATCCTTCTCCAGGGGTCAGCGGTTGAGTCGTGACACGACCGCGTCTGGTCGAGCAATCTTCGGTTGGCTTTCACGTTCTTATTCTAGGAATTAGGCTGTACCCGAATTTCGCCGCCATTTCACTTAGCGATTTTCAAAATCTTGAGCGCTGATATTTTATCCAAGAAGAATATTCCATTCAAGAGCGCAAAGTAATCTAGCGGCGATCGTTTGAGCCAGAGCTTCTTAAAGTGTGTGCTAAATTCCGGTGGTAACAATGAAAACTAGGGTTCTTTCAGCGCTTCTATTTACTCTAACGTCAGCCACAGAAGCCGCGAAATTTCATGAGATACTATTTGAGCCTTATTGGAACTAGTTTTCAGCGTTTGCGCAAAATCTCATTGAGGTGTATTTATTGTTTTCTGCGAACTCCGTGAATCCACGACTTCGATTTTTTTCTGTCTTATCGAGTCGTTTTCGGCCACAATAGCCAAAAGTTAGGTAGTCTGGGTAAGTCACTTTTGAATACATAGTACGTCAACTATCGTTCGTTTTTCAAAAAATCGATGAAAATGACAACAATCGAGTTTTGTATGAAAACTATCAATAATTGGCAAAATAGCTATCGTTGGTGTCTCACAGGAAGATAGCCGCGCGCAGCAGTTGCGCGTGAAATCAATCGATCAATAGCCACTCTCACTTCTTTTTCCCGCGCGCAATTTTTCCGCCAAGCAGCGTCGCGGCGATCCGTCATCCAGTGATTGACGATACGTTCTCATATTGCTTGAAAAGGAAATCACTTCTAATTTTCTGCGTACAATTAACCGATTCGGGCTAGTTGACATCACCCACAAAACGAGAGACTCTGAAAATGCGTCCATGAATGTTATGGCCGCTTGGAAACAGCTAGCACTTTTGGGTCGATCACCTGGCACGTTTTCATAGAATATTGATGCAACCTTCAAACAATACGTGCAAAATCCACACGCAGGAAAACTTCAAGAACAGTATACTTGGGCACTTCGAATATTCCAGTAATCGGATAATTGAATTTTTCTCTGCAATCTCAAATTAAGTTCCAATCTTCGCTTTTTACTTGAGTTAGTCTAGGGTGAACGCTTCCACAATTAATGACGGAGTAGATTTCTGGCAATTCATATAGTTTAAATTAAAAATTATTCATAATTATTCGAATACTCTAATAATTTCATAACTACCGATAGTTTCAGTTTTATGAAATGGTTTAGGTCGACTCTGTCATTAATTAAGGGAGCCTTCCTCCATGAAGCAATGATTGGAAACAAAAATAGTCCGAATACATTCTGATACTGTTTACTGTTTTTCTAGATTTTAATTATTCGAATTATTCGAAAATTCGGTGCGCGCAAGTATAGTGAACAGGTTTTCAAATACAAAATAACTTCAAAAACGAAGTTCGCGCTAGCTTTATATCCATTTTTAAAGGCAGCCTCCGCGCAGAAAACAGCACTTGGTTTTTTCTTCTCAATACAATGTTGGAACGAAGTGGAGATCGTTGAGAAAGCTTGACACGTCAATGTTGCGTATTCATAATGCTTTAGCCTCTTGAAAACCGCCCCCTGGTCTGAAGAGGAGTTTTCCAGGTCGATCATCTAGCACGAGGAGCAGAAGCGCCACAGCAGGCTCTGGCAAATCCAAAATTCCATATTCTTTATTTCGAGATATCCTCGCGTTTAAATGTGTGTATTGGAAGCTTCTTATTTATAGAGGACACTTCACAATGAAAAGGTTAGAAGAAACAATCAACATAAGAGTCTACAGGGGCTGAACCCTTTCAGACGTTCAGGATTTCCGACATTTATGTATTACACAACACACACCGGACAGACGTGGAAAAATAGAAGCTGAATGCTTCGGGATTTTCAAACACGATTTTCTCCGGAGATTGAATGTTTTGGTTGGCCTTTTTGCGATATATCACGACCTCTCAGGCAAACCGTCACTCCGAGCGGAACCGACTCCTCCCATTTATGACGTCATCGCCCGGACAGCGGCCGAGGGGCCAACTGGCACCGCGGTCCCTTTCCGGTGCCAGTTCGCCCCTCGGCCGCTGTCCGGTCACTCTCGGGGCGACAGCAGTGCGAGCAGTGTTATGCAGACCGTCACTTTTTACACTGCAATCACGGACCCAGCATGGAATCCCACTGCCAATTGTAGTATTTACGCTTCCCAAAGCCTCAACGATTCTCCGTACTTATCCTCTGTGATCGAATCTCCGCGTTGCAAAATGTGGGCGGGGTTAGTGGTGCGTGGAGCATTGTGGAGAGGTAGAGAGCGTTTTATGGGAAACTTGCGTCGCGTCACGAAAAACGAGTAGCTATCATTGCGAAGTGTGTCCCGCGTTATTGAAAATGGCCGACGACTCATGAGAAGCGTGCTACACGTTATTGAAAATGAGAAGCGCTTCACGAGAAGCGTACGCCTCGACATGGAAAAACGGGTCACACATTATTAGAAGTGTGCTTTGTATCATGTAATATGAGTTGCGCATCATGATAAGCGTGCTGCGCGTTATGGAAAATAAGTCGCGCACCATGAGATGCGTGCTCCGCGTTATGAAAAATGAGTCGCGCACCATAAGACGCGTTCGCCGCTTCATGGAAAATGAGTCGCGCACCATGAGAAGCGTGCTCCGCGCCATGGAAAATGAGTCGCGCACCATGAGAAGTGTGCGCCGCGTCATGTAAATTGAGTCGCGCCTAACGAGAAGCGTACGCTGCGTCATGTAAATTTAGTCGCCCACCACGAGAAGCGTGAGCCGCGTCATAGACAAATCAGTAGCGCTTCATAGGCAGCGTGATATCCATGCGGAGCGTTCTTTGCCCATCTCGATCAATCGCCTGATTTGTGAGTTTTATTCACGCTCAAACAATTTTCTAGAAGGACACATTTTTGATATGAGCTCGGCAAGCACACCACACCGACACCCATATACTGCTATTTCTGAAAGTTGGGCTCCGCAGAAAAGGTCAAGGATTTGGCATTGCTCTAAAATGTCGTGAAATTGTTGAATCGATTTGGCTGTTGTTGGTATATGCAGATTACATAATCATTAAATGTAGTGAAATTGTTGCAAACAGATTTGGCAGGAGCTCTATGAATTATTATCACAGTCAAATCACGCGTCAGAAGGTCCTCTGGCGAGCGAATGAAGACAAAAAGAAAAAAATAATAATCCTCAGTCAACAATGCTGAACGAAACGTGGCCTTATGGGCTAGAAATAAGGTTTCCGAATGCAATTCTGCCTTTTCAGTGTAGTTCCCACTAAGGTACCAGACCTTCCCTCACCGATTAGATAAAAATCATGAAAACGAAATCTAACGCAATTTATTAGCTACTGACGCTATGTCTTCGTGTCCTCAACGCTTTCACGATTCACGTTGTATGGAAACGTTTTTGCTGCTAGACTTATTCTTGTTCTTATTTGATTCAATATGCGCTCCAAGAAAAACCCCTTCTGACGCGTGATTTGACTCTGATAATTCATAGAGCTCCTGCCACATCTGTTTGCAACAATTTCACTACATTTAATGATTATGTAATCTGCATATACCAACAACAGCCAAATCGATTCAACAATTTCACGACATTTTAGAGCAATGCCAAATCCTTGACCTTTTCTGCGGAACCCAACTTTCAGAAATTTCAAAACTTTTTCCAATGGTTTTCCTTCTACAATATCGTCAATCTCTAAAAGTTAAGTTGTTGTTTTTTTCGAAAACATAGTGGTAGAAATGAAGATGCAACCGCTCCGCTGCTAAGACTGCAAGATAATTGTGGCAACGCGGCTTCCTACAAATAGATGCAAGGCATATACTTTTTGAATTCAAAAGTCGAAAAATGAAGAAATGAGTTTCAAAATGACCCAATTGTACAGGTTCTAGGCACTATTCTAGACGGGGGGGCACGCACCATTCAAGACAGAAATGAAATGAACGGCTAATTGGTGAGGCTACCAGTCGAAGTATTTCCGTAGAGCTCTAATAAAAACAATCCTACTATATATATTTTGGTAAATTTGTGTGTGCGTGTGTGTGTATGTATGTATGTGTGCGTTTCTCTGTGTGTTTGTTTGACCGTTTATTCGGCTTGCCTTTCAAGGCGGGCAACCTAACGGGGATGGGCTCAGAAAGTGTGCAGGACGTCAGGGTAAGGGAGGGTGCAGGACCTTAGAAGTGATGCGCAGTACATCAGAGGAAGGGTACGGGACCCGAATTGTAGTGCGCCAGACGCCGTAGGATGTGTGCGGGACCCAAGTGGGAGTGCGCCGAACGCCATAGAAAGTTCACAGGACCCAAGTGGGAGTGCGCAGGGCGCCGCAGAAAATGTACGGGACCCAAATGGTAGTGTGCTAGACGCCGTAGAATGTGTGCGGGACCCAAGTGGGAGAGCGCCGGACGCCAGAGAAAGTGTGCGGGATCCAAGTGGGAGAGCGCCGAACGCTACAGAAAGTGTGCGGGATCCAAGTGGTAGAGCGCCGGATGCCGTAGAAAGTGTGCGGGATCCAAGTGGGAGTGCGCAGGGCTCCGTAGGAAGTGGGCGGGTTTCAAGTGGGAGTGCGCAGGACGCCGTAGAAAGTGTGCGGGATCCAAGTGGGAGTGCGCAGGACGCCGTATAAAGTGTGCGGGACCCGAGTGAGAGTGCGCCGGACGCCATAGAAAGTGTGCAGGACCCGAATGAGAGTGTGCCGGACTCCATAGAAAGTGTGCGGGACCCGAGTGAGAGTGCGCAGGACTCCGTATAAAGTATGCGCGACCCAAGTGGAAGTGCGCCGAACGCCGTAGAAAGTGTGCGGGACCCAAGTGGGAGTGCGCAGGGCGCCGTAGAAAATGTACGGGACCCAAATGGTAGTGCGCTAGACGCCGTAGAATGTGTGCGAAATCCAAGTGGGAGAGCGCCGCACGCCATAGAAAGTGTGCGGGATCCAAGTGGTAGAGCGCTGAACGCCGTAGGAAGTGTGCGGGACCCAAGTGGGAGTGCGCTGAACGCCGTAGGAAGTGTGCGGGACTCAAGTGGGAGTGCGCAGGACGCTGTAAAAAGTGTGCGGGATCCAAGTGGGAGTGCGCAGGGCGCCGTAGAAAATGTACGGGACCCAAATGGTAGTGCGCTAGACGCCGTAGAATGTGTGCGAAATCCAAGTGGGAGAGCGCCGCACGCCATAGAAAGTGTGCGGGATCCAAGTGGTAGAGCGCTGAACGCCGTAGGAAGTGTGCGGGACCCAAGTGGGAGTGCGCTGAACGCCGTAGGAAGTGTGCGGGACTCAAGTGGGAGTGCGCAGGACGCCGCAGAAAGTGTGCGGGACCCGAGTGAGAGTGCGCCGGACGCCGTAGAAAGTGTGCGGGACCCGAGTGAGAGTGCGCCGGACGCCGTAGAAAGTGTGCGGGACCCGAGTGAGAGTGCGCCGGACGCCATATAATGTGTGCGGGACCCAAGTGGGAGGGCGCCGGACGCCGTAGAAAGTGTGCGGGACCCGAGTGAGAGTGCGCCGGACGCCGTAGAAAGTGTGCGGGACCCGAATGAGAGTGCGCCGGACGCCGTAGAAAGTGTGCAGGACCCGAGTGAGAGTGCGCCGCACGCCGTAGAAAGTGTGCAGGACCCGAGTGAGAGTGCGCCGGACGCCGTAGAAAGTGTGCGGGATCCAAGTGGGAGTCCGCAGGGCGCCGTAGGAAGTGTGCGGGACCCGAGTGAGAGTGCGCCGGACGCCGTAGAATGTGTGCGGGACCCAAGTGGGAGGGCGCCGGACGCCGTATAAAGTGTGCGGGACCCAAGTGGGAGCGCGCCGGTCGCCGTAGAAAGTGTGCGGAACCCGAGGAGAGTGAGCCGGCCGCCGTAGAAAGTGTGCGGGACCCAAGTGGAGTGCGCAGGACGCCGTATAATGTGTGCGGGACCCATGGGAGGGCGCCGGACGCCGTAGAAAGTGTGCGGGACCCGAGTGAGAGTGCGCCGGACGCCGTAAAAAGTGTGCGGGACCCGAGTGAGAGTGCGCCGGACGTCGTAGAAAGTGTGCGGAACCCGAGTGAGAGTGCGCCGGCCGCCGTAGAAAGTGTGCGGGACCAAGGTGGGAGGGCGCAGGACGCCGTATAATGTGTGCGGGAACCAAGTGCGGAGAGCGCCGGTCGCCGTAGAAAGTGTGCGGGACCCAAGTGGGAGTGCTAGGGGCGCCGCATAAAATGTGTGAGACCCGAGGGAGATCGCGCCGTAGGAAGTGTGTGAGACCCAAAAGGAAGCGTTGGACGCCGCAGAAAACGTGTGAGACTCAAGAGAGAGAGAGAGAGAGAGAGAGAGAGAGAGCGCATTACTTCAGAATCACTATGTGCGTCTAAAAGAGAGCGTACACCACTCCTTTCTTCAGGTCCCCTACCCTTCACCACTCAATTCAACTGCTTAGCTGTATATATGCACTAACTTTTCTAAATCGGGTTTATATGCGATGAAAATAAGAGTTAATCAAAATCTGCATCCATGAAACACAAATATCATTCTACTTCATTTGGCAATAAAAGTAGCAGGGGGTCGGTTGATCATGAAAACGTTTAGTAAAATCCAAACAGCGGTTGTCCTTATCATGACAAAAATTAAGATAAATCAGAGGCCAGTTCAGGATCTTATAAAACGGAAGAACGACCGGTGTGTCACGTTACAGATAAGGAGGTAAACGGGCGTAGCAAGGTTTGGAATGCTTTGTGATTTCCCATGGTTTAAGTGTTGCCGCCTAAACCAGCTTATGGGCCGACGCAGGAAGAAAGAAAGCACCGAGTTATTTGCCTTTTACCCAATATGCCGGCGAAGCCGGCAAATGGGCCGGCGCAGCCGGGCCCCAGCGGCAGAGGCCGGCGTCAGCCGCCCCACGCCCCCGGATGATTGATAGCGCAGTATCCGGCCTCTTTTATCAGAGTTTTTCATCATTTCTATGAATAAATCTTGGGTGGCCCCCCCACGTCTAGGATAGACATAGGGTGAGCCGCTCTAGCCAAACTTCACCGGTTCATGCTGATGTGGCTCGTCTGCGCCGGCCCATATGTCTGTTTCGGAACAAGTAATCTTAGGAAAAATGTCACTCGGCTCTCGTAAACAAATTAGATGATACAAAATTGACCAAGGGTAAAGTATAAAAGAAGTGAAGAGCGGTGTGTCTTGATTCACACACCGTCCTTCTCCAGAGGTCAGCAGTTGAGGATCTGCCTGGACTACAAAGCAGGAAAACATCACCACCTGTAGGGAAGATGAAGCGAATTCAGAGTCAGAACTTAGAAAATATTAGAGCCAACTCGAGTGAGATTACGGTAGCCCTGTTCTGGCGGACTTAACTATCGTTCTTGTAGATTCGGAGGCCTGGCTTGCATACGGTGTCCTGAACATTAAACTGAGGTCCTGCACACTCCTACTGAGATCCAGCACACATTCCATGAAGTCCTGCTCATCCTTACAGGGGTCTTGCACACGTTTCATGATGTCCTGCACACTCCTACTGATGTCCTGCACACATTCCACGAAGTTCTGCTCATCCTTACAGGGGTCTTGCACACGTTTCATGATGTCCTGCACACTCCTACTAAGGTCTCACACATATTCCATGATGTCCTGCACACCCCTATTGGTGTTCTGCACACGTTCTATGATGTCCTGCACAATTTTACTAAGGTCCTAAACACATTCCATGACGTCCTACTCATCCCTACTGGGGTCCTGCACACGCTTCATGATGTCCTGCACACTCCTACTGATGACCTGCACACATTCCATAAAGTTCTGCTCATCCTTACAGGGGTCTTGCACACGTTTCATGATGTCCTGCACACTCCTACTCAGGTCCTGCACACATTCTACGACGTCCTGCACACCCCTACTGGGGTCCTGCACAGGTCCCATGATGTCCTGCACACTCCTACTGAGGTTCTGCACACATTCTACGACGTCCTGCACACCCCTACTGGGGTCCTGCACAGGTTCCATGATGTCCTGCACACCCCTACTGGGGTCCTGCACAGGTCCCATGATGTCCTGCACACTCCTACTAAGGTCCTGCACACTCCTACTCAGGTCCTGCACACATTCTACAACGTCCTGCACACCCCTACTGGGGTCCTGCACAGGTCCCATGATGCCCTGCATACTCCTACTAAGGTCCTGCACACTCCCACTGAGGTTCCGCACACATTCTACGACGTCCTGCACACCCCTACTGTGGTCCTGCACAGGTCCCATGATGTCCTGCACACTCCTACTAAGGTTTTGCACACGTTTCATGATGTCCTGCGCACTCCTACTGAGGTCCTGCACAGGTCCCACAATGTCCTGCACACTCCTACTGAGGTCCTGCACACCCCTACTGGGGTCCTGCAAAGGTCCCATGATGTCCTGCACACTCCTACTAAGGTCCTGCACACTCCTACTGAGGTCCTGCACACATTCTACGACGTCCTGCACACCCCTACTGGGGTCCTGCACAGGTCCCATAATGTCCTGCACAGTCCTACTGAGGTCCTGCACACCACTACTGGTGTCCTGCACAGGTCCCATGGTGTCCTGCACACTCCTACTAAAGTCCTGCACACTCCTACTGAGGTCCTGCACAAATTCTACGACGTCCTGCACACCCCTACTGGGGTCCTGCACAGGTTCCATGATGTCCTGCACACTCCTACTAAGGTCCTGCACACGTTCCATGATGTCCTGCACACTCCTACTGAGGTCCTGCACACATTCTACGACGTCCTGCACACCCCTACTGGGGTCCTGCACAGGTCCTTTGATGTCCTGCACACTCCTACTAAGGTCCTGCACACTCCTACTAGGGTCCTGCAAACTCCTACTGAGGTCCTGCACACATTCTACGACGTCCTTCACACCCCTCCTGGGGTCCTGCACAGGTCCCATGATGTCGTGCACACTCCTACTAAGGTCCTGGACACATTCTACGGCGCCCCGCACCCCCCTACTGAGGGGTTGCTGTAGTTCCACGACGTCCTGCATACTCATACTGCGGTCTCGCATCGTCAACCGACACTTCAGCACACTCTGCGACGACTTGTTATCTTTGGTGCGCATGGTACAAACACGCGCCACGCTCAAAAACAACCCTTCCGCACAGCGTCCTCTTCCAAGCCGGACGTTTAGAGTACACCACCCTAGAGAGCAAGGTATTTATATGGAGTCTCTAAGAAAACAATGACTGATAACGAAAAAACCCGTCATTTTTATAAACTAATCTTGAGAGGCCGGTTTCCGAGTTTGAACCGCCGGTTACGGGCCCAGAAGTCATTATGGTGAGTTCTGACAATTATTTTCGTCATTCCCGTGGCCGATTACCTCTAGTCAACAATTTTCGAGCGATTTGGTCCACGCCTTCCAAAAAAATGGTTTTCGACGGACGGAGGTGGAGGCGGAGGCGGAGGCGGAGGCGGAGGCGGAGGCGGAGGCGGAGGCGGAGGCGGAGGCGGAGGCGGAGGCGGAGGCGGAGGCGGAGGCGGAGACGGAGGCGGAGGCGGAGGCGGAGGCGGAGGCGGTGGCGGAGGCGGAGGCGGAGGCGGTGGTGGAGAACGTTTTTGCGTACTTTGAGAGGTCATAACTTTAGAAAGCGGGGACCAGTTGGGATGAAAAGTTGCACACATATGTAATTTCTTGTAGCGCATCGAATGGTGTACAGCTCATACCTCTGGGGTTGGTATGAATAGGTGATCTCATTGTAGGGCATCCGCGCGGGAAAAGATCAAAGCCAAATCCTGGTGAGCGCTTCGCGCTCACCACAATTTTACCCACTTCCTACTCGCAGAGTCAGTTCTCAGCATTTTTTAATCTAGCGTTGGCTAATCTTCTCATCTAAGGTCGTACGGTCTAGGTATTCCGGTCGAATATTTGGAGCAACCTCAGTGTGCGTTAGGCATAAGGCATTGATATTGTTAGTGCTGCACTGCCCCCACCGGCAGTGGCGGCTGGCAGTAATATTATCACTACCATCGACCAGTGCCGTCCTCGAACACGTTGCAGGCGCCGGGTTACTTTCTACTCGCGTAATCTTTTCTATCTAACACTAAATTCCACTTGTGTCAAAGGTTTTTCATTTGCGAAATATGTGCTGAGATTCAGTGGTGATCTTTAGGATGCAAAACTAGTTGGGGGAAAGGCTTTCAAGAACTAAACATAGAAATTAGGAAATTCAACCATGAAAATGAAATTTTTTTGATTACCAGATATGTGATAACGTCATCACTCGTTGTTTCCTAGAAATCCCATGGAACTAGATCAATTTCTGAAAAAACGGTATCATTCATTCCTCATTTGAATTCTATGTGGACCCCCTAAACTAGTTTTGCAGCATCTTCAGTACTGTGTACTCAGGCAAACCATCGCTCCGAGCGGTACCGGAGAGCTACTCGAGCGGCGCTGCCTCTCCGCTCCGAGCGAAAATTAGCCATCTACTCTGGCCACAGCAGCCGCTCTCCGGGCCACAGCAGTATCGCTCGGAGCGATCTTCGGTCCCAACTGGCACTGCGCTCTCTGTTCGGGCGATTTTCAAAAATTTCCTAATTGCTATTTTTCTTTATTTCCGCCTCTTCTGGAGAGGATTAAGCCTGTTAAGAGGATAAGGTACCTGTTACAGCCTGTGGGTCAGGAGGTTAATCCTGCCACAGGCCGCAACAAGGATACCATCCCAGCATGATCCGCAATGAGGAAGCCTTCCCCACCGCGGGCCATGGAGGATCCCCTCGGCCGCCAAAAATTGTCATCCTGAGAGTGATCCGAGGTCACCTCTCAAGAGTGGCCTCAAAAGGCCAACTACCCGTCTACACGAGGCGAGCCGCCTTATATACCCGCAGGATTGGTTGTTCTTTGAGTGAAAACGTGGCTCGCACGTTATCATCTCAAAGAACAACCAATTCCGCGTCTCTATCTCTGGCGATGGCACCGCTGTGGCCCCGAGAGCGACCGGAGAGCGACCGAGGGGCGAACTGGCACCGGACAGGGACCGCGGTGCCAGTTGGCCCCTGGGCGGCTGTGCGGGCGATGGCGTCATAATTGGGAGGAGCCGGTCCCGCTCGGAGCGATGGTTTGCCTGAGTATATGAGTGCATCTATTTACTTTAAGGTTAACCACCAAGCCTGCCATAGATTACAGAATATCTGAGCCACCTTAGAACTAGATGGCAGCATTTGAGAAAATTTTCGACAGAGCGTAATTTATTATTTTTAGCTGATTTTGTGATTTTGCAGCTTCGGTCTTTTCTGACTTATCCGAGAAGTTTCAGCCTTGAAGCTTCGAAGTTATGTATAATGGCTAAGTCCTTAATTATTAGTATTTTCCGACAATTATCTATCTTTTTTTTAAAATTCGATTGTCGCCTTCCTCATCGATTTTCAAAATAACGATCAATAATTGACGAAAAATACAATCGATTAGGAAATTGGCCGGTATAACATCGGCATGAGTCCTAACGATACTTCGCGTTCTCCATTGAAGGTTGGCACAAACTAGGTGTTGTAGCTTATGGCACCTAGTTTGCGCGAACCATCAATAGTGATCGCGATGTATCACCAGGATCCATGCCGACGTTATACCGACCAAGTTCCTGATCGATAGTATTTTTTTCTTCAATTATTAGTCGTTTTCTTTTGACAATCGATGAAAACGACGAGGATCGAATTTTCAAAAAAACCATCGATAATTGTTAGGAAATATTATTAATTAAGGACTTAGTCATTATTCATAGCTTTGGAGCTTCGGGACTATGACTTCTTGGATAAGCCAGAAGAGACTGAAGCTGCAAAATCACAAAATCAGTTAAAAATCATTAATTACGCTCCGTCGAAATGTTTCGCAGACGCTGTCATCTAGTTCTAAGATAGCTCAGATATTCTGTCAACTATGGCAGGTTTGGTGGTTTACCTCAAAGTAAACAGAAGCACTTAAAGGTACACAGTACTGAAGATTACCACTGATATTCTAGCATATATTTCACAAACAAGCAGGCTTTGGACCGAGTGGAAGGCAGCGATAGATAGAAAAGAATTTGACTATCGAGACTAAAGGAAAAAGTGAGGAACATGAGGAAACAGGAGAGGAAGAAAAGGACTCGGAGAAGAGGGAAGAAGAAAGAGAGCGAAATAGAGAAGCAAAACGAGTAAATAAGCGAAGAGAAGGCATCGATGAAGCTAGGCTCGTTCGCCCGAATAGCCACCGCAGTTCCAACTGGGACCGAAGATCGCTTCGAGCGGTACTGCTGTCGCCCGGAGAGCGGCTGCTGTGGCCCGAGTAGATGGCTAATTTTCGCTCGGAGCGGGGAGACGGCGCCGCTCGGGTCGCTCTCCGGTCCCGCTCGGAGCGATGGTTTGCCTGAGCTGGTGAGCCTACCTGCGCAAAACAGTGCAAAGCTTGAACACGGTTTTTGCGCGTACGCTGCCTTTAAAGTGCACTGGAAATGGATATTCTTACCAACTAAAGATTTTTCTGGTGCACTTTCGTTCACCAAAGAGGTCAAGCTATTCAAAAACCTGAAAAATTGATACTATATGATTCTCTGCGCGAATAATGCCTTCAGCTTCAAAGTTTCATCGCCGAAATCGGTCGGATAAGGCAGAAATTACCGAAGTTGTGCATTCGCATAAATCGCGAGAAAATCAATAGTTACGTCCCGTTGGGATTTCCCGCATTCTTGTATTAGGGTGACTCAAGTATCCTATCAGCCATGGCGGCTTCGGTGGCTTACATCTAGATACGTGAATAGAAGAGTTGAAGGATGATGAGTACTGAATATTAGAACAAAGGTCAGATGTTCAATCACGTTTTACTCTGATTCTAGAGAACTCATTAATACATTCGTATATCTATGTACGAAAAAAGATAACATGCATGTACACAAGTTAATGAAAAATTCGTGTCTTCGCGTCATTTCGTTTCCTCTTACTCGTCAGGGGCTCTTTACGTTAAGTTTTTCCTCGCATTTTCATGCATTTCAAGAGTGCGATTCGCCAATTAGAGAGCATCTGAGACAAAGGTGATATGTACTTTTCACAGAGGCCAAGTTAGTAGATAGAAAAGAATTTTAACTTTTCGAAAACGAGGTGGAGAACTTGCGTTTTCAGACTTCCAATAGATTAATGGCAGCGTCGGCGCAGAAAACCACATTTGGTTTTTTCTTCTCAATCCAATGTTTAAACCATGTGGAGATATGTACTTGGCAAAGCTTGAGACCGCAACACTGCGTATACATTAAGTTACATTCTCTTGAAAACTGCTACGTGGTCTGAAAAGACGTTCTCCCGGTCGATCATCTGGCACGAGGAGCGGATACGCCCCGACAGGCTTTGACAGGTCGCGGAAATCCAAAATTTCATATTCCTTACTTCGAGAGATCCCCCGCTCAAACTTGTTTTGGGAGTCTACAGTGCGGTGCAAAAGTATAGGTCCACCCTAATGTTCTCATTCAAGAGACCAAGCCTTAGATTTCTAAATACGAGAATAGCACTAATGGATTCAGGAGTGCTGAAAATACTTGTAGTCAATGTTCCAGAACAATCAATTCTTTGGTTAAGAGGTACTGCTTGTTTTGGGAAAAGTGCCCATATTAAGCGGTGCAAAAAAAGGTCCACCTGTGAAAATAATCATTTCCGTCTGAAAAATCTGTGAAAATAAATCTGTGAAAACAAGAAAATAATTTAAAATAATAAAAAATAATCCTGTTTTTTGCCCACATCTTAAAAAAGATATAAACTTACTAGAGAAATTACAAAGAAATTTCACGAGAAAAATATTTTTAAGAATGGTAGGATTCCGATACGATAGTATCCCTGATTCGTTTTCGAGAAATCAGGACTGTAGTCTGCACACTTTAGAATCAAGAAGAAAGGTAAATGACGTTTGTATGGTTTTTAAAATTCTCAGCGGAGTTGTTGAAACTGATGTAACGAAGTTTTTCAGACTTCAGGCTTCTAGGACCAGGGGTAATTCAGAGAAAATCTTGTACGACACACCAAAGACTGGGCACAGTCTGCATGGTTTTACGTGCAGAGCTGGCTCCGTTTTTGTTTCGTTGAGCTCCAATATTCCCTTCATTCCCCCTGCTTCCGTTCTTTCAAGCGACTTTCGAGAGGGAAGCTGCTAAGTTTCTGAGAAAATGTACTCTTCTCATATGACATCTGTTCCTTACATTTATGCTTTGTGTGTATATAAGTTAGTCACTGTATCTTCTCTTTAAATTTGCTTGATATACGAATGAGCGATTTTTTCTATAACGTCTACCTTATGTAGCGTAATCAATAAATAAATAAATAAATTTATCCAAACTTCAACAGCAAATAAAACACACCTAATAGTCAATGGGGCCTCCTTTGTTTACACAAACATCAAAAATCTTTTTAGGCATACTTTTAACTAGATTATCGATCACTGCTTGGTCTACACTCGCCCATGCATCTAGAATGGCAACCTTCGGATCAAAAATTGAGGAAAGGTGGTGCCATTCTTATACACCTTCCGCACAAGATTTCCCCACATTTTTCCGTTGGATTCAGATCGGGAGAACATGCGGGCCATTCCATAACGGTCACGTTGTGCACCTCTAGCCATGTAAAAGTTGATTGCGACGCGTGGATTGACGCATTGTCATGTTGAAAAACAAGATCTAGTCGTCGATATCTTCTGAGATATGGCAGTGGATGGTCACGAAGCACCTTTTGGTAGTCCAGGCTGTTCATCCTGGACGAAACTAATTCAAGTGCAACACGTCCGTCACCACAAAGCAGTCCAGACCATCCGACTGCCGCCTCCGAAATCGCGCTTCGAGAATAACCGTTTTTCTTTCCGCAGATCCCTATAGTAGTGGATTCTACCATCTGGGCCATCCAAATTCCCTTTTTCTCTTCAAAAAATACGAACTGAAATGCAGAAGTAGTACATTTTCAAACTTCGCGACCAAGGCTGTGGCAACCTACCTCTCTCCATCATGTGGGTATGTTGATACGAGCAAAACACAACTTCGCCGACTTGTGAAAGGGTGTTACGCGGGGTGCAGGTCTCATAACTTCACGGATAATGTGCGGACAGCGGTGGAGAGACTGGGGTACCGTCCATTTCTTTTGAAGAATCCTCGACAATGGAAGGGGCAAAAGAAATAATCAACCCAAGAAGTCGAAGAGGCTAAACCATCTCAGACGTCCGGTTTTCCGATATTTGTGCATTGCAGAAGACACACCGGGCAGACGCGAAAAAAAGAAAGCTGAATGCATCGGGATTTTCAAACGATGTTTACTCCGAAGAACGCTCCGTTTGAGTGTTTTGAGTGATTTCCTGGCGATATATCACAGGTACAGTTCAACTCCGCATTGCCATTCAGGTCGCAAAGTGCACGCTGATTGCGAAATCGTGGGCGCGGTCGCGAGTATCCTCAGGCAGGAATGTGGGATCACCCGCGCGGTTTTCGCCTTTGGTGCCAGGGTGATCCCACCGCCCGGGTAGTCCCACATCCCTGTCTGAGGATACTGTCTGAGGACACGATCGCGCCGCGCGGCGATCGAACTCTGAAAGAGGCCTAAGAAGTCGTTTATACTTCCGCAGCGGCGCGGAGCGGCGAGATGCAAAACAGCCATATCGATCAAGCGGCGCCGGCTGGCGGCTCCGCGAGGCGTTTAGAGTTTTTCTGCTCGAATTCTTCCAACGGTGCCGCAAGCGGCCGCCGCCTGGGTGCTGCCGTGCCGCCCGAAGAAAGCAGGCGGCGCGGCGGCCGCGTGCGATCCGCACTGATATAGTATGCTTCTTTTGCTGTTATTTCATACACATTCTCCATTTTGTTCTTCTGATTCATCTCTAAAGTTCCTTCCAAGGTCCTGGGCGTTGTTTAGAGTAGGCTGGGTTGTTAAAAATTCATTTTTTTCAGCTTTTAAAATCATTTTTCTGAAGTGAAATCGTTTTTAAAGACTCTATCAGCCTTCGGGTGCTGTGCTATGATACGAAAAATTATAGATGTTTCTTCTGCACAAGAAATCACTCATTACAATCGGCATTGTGTTATGTCAGAGCTACTCCAGGCTGTGTTAAACGTCATTCTGCGACGTCGCCGCGTAAATTCGACGCAGTCCGATTATACATCCTGGTGGCGCGATTTTTCAAGCGGCGCGGCTCGCCGCGCCGCCTGACTGATTGCCGCGCCGCTCGGCGGCGGAAGTATAAACGACGCCTAAAACGCGCTGGCCACGCGAAAACGCATCGGAAACGTGGTTTTCTGTCAGAGTTTTCATTCATTGCTCAAATTGGGGAAGCACCATTGGATTCATCTCGTCTTGGTCATTCAAAAAACTTCTTCAAATTGTAGAAAAAAATTAAGTCTCAACCAGGCTGCGACACACTTTCTCAGAATGAAGCCAAAGTCTTTCAAAGAAAACCTTTTTTGAAATTTAAAATTTTAGCAGATCTGTATCATCATACTAATTTCAGACTTGTATGCATATACATCAATTTTTGTACAAGTCTTGACCTACTTACCTGTTTTTCTAATTGGGTAAGAATCGGTTGAGAAACGTTTACTATGCACATAACACAGGCGGCTAGCACTGAATTATGATCTTCCGAAACCAGTTTCTGGTTTTCATGGCTTTTCAGAGATCGCCAAGGTTCTGCTGGGCGCTGAACATCAAAACGAGGTCTTGATCAAGTTTTTGGAAGACTACGGTTAAACGCATTCAGTAGTCTCACACACTTTCATTCAGTTACTACAGCCTACCGTAAGGCCAATGGTATACTTTTGGGAGTGACAAGGGCTCTCTACACACCAAAGGAGGAGTCATCTCGCTTTTCGCGGCTCTAATTCCACTCGCGACCACTTCGCATCCGTCGAGTAACGTGACGTTTCGAACTGAAAAATACGGGACAACTCCTCCCGCTGTGTGTAGAGAGCCCTTGACCCCTTTTGTAACACGAGATCGCGTCAAACTGCACAGCGTCAGCGACCACGTGTGGCGGAGCTCCCGCCTTCCAAATCTATCGCTGTTGCATTGCGCTGCACAGCAACAGTGGCAACGAGAGGCATTGGCACATTTGCAGTATGCCAGCCCTCCGCGAAGCGTCGCTGCGACGGGCACGCGACAACAGTTCCAACGACGGCCAATGCCGTTGCTCCGATGCTGGTCCTGCCGCGATTTCTGCCCAATGTCATGATTGTCGCTCATGACAACGACAAAGTATACCATTGACCTAAGGCCTAGTGCATACTTCCCACGACGGGCGGCGCGACATAGTGCGTGTGATCCATATCGACCAAAAATTGATATAGACGGTATGTACTATCGTTGTCGTAGCGGGAAGTATGTCCTATGCGTAAGGCCGGGATCATACTTCCGGCGACGAGCGACTCGATGCAATGTTTGTCCTCAATATCGACCAAAAATCCATGAGCCCGATATGTACTGTCGCCGTCAAGCGTCGAGGGAAGTATGATCCCGGCCTAATGTCTCGAAGGACTGGAATCAATTATCACATTACTGGAACCAAGGGATTGAGTTCATTCTCGATTTTAATTCGCTCTCCTTACGTGTTTCATATACGTTGCGCATAACACATATCCTCTGGTTCCGAGCCAAGACTACTCTGTTCTTGTGCGGATCGAGGGTAGAGACAGCGAGAAAGTGTGGGGATGAGGAAACGCAGCGTACGCGCGCAGACGCTCGCAATCAACGGAAATAAATTTCATTCGGAAACAGTGAATACATACTGTCGTTCTCGGAGCCAAAGTCCGATCAGCATCTGCAGACTACAGCTGGTGCATCATGTGACACGATGATGATCGTGCTTTGAGAAAGAGCGCAGTGTGGTCCCAGCGCGATTATCATACTATTGCGTGATTCAACACCCGCTGTCAGCAAATACGGAATTTGGTTTCGAGAACGACATTATGTTCATATCTGAGATGGTCGCAAAATTCCATAATCCAAATTGGTCGTAGACATTTTACTGGAAGCACAAACGTAATTGTTCTCAAATTGGATTTCTCGGGGTTTTTTTTAAATATATCACAACGTCTGCGGTGACGATCAGGAGAAACGCATTACGAGAGTTCATATACATATGCATTCACATCATATGAAGAATAGCGTGACCCTTCAAACGATGATTTTCAGAACCAGCCAAAATGCAGACAAGTGTGAGAGAAACAAATTCAGGGGCTAATTCTCCATTCATAATCAGAATTTTTACCAGTCCATGTCGACGAGAATGACTAATATCTATATGCAGGGAGCAAAGAAGTCAGAAAAAAACAGAGGGGATAGAACCCACGTTGCTCAGCTTCTTTTGTCTTATCTTATCTTATTTTATTTTTCTCACAGAGGAACACAAACAAGACTTGTTTTGAGGTTGTTTGTCGAAAAAAGCGGAAATGCGTCTTCTTGAAGTTTTCTATCTTGCTATCCAATCTGAGACAAATATTTGCAGCTGCTGCAATTACGATGTCAGTGAAATTAAAGCGGGCAATGGAGATTGTGACCAGGTTGATTTTCGATCTCGAATTTCCATACGAACTAATGCCTCGGTTACTGGGCCACAGAATCGCGAAATCAAGTAGTTGCGCACAGGTCACCTACGACTTGCCTAAAGGCATCTATATGTATGGTGAGAACCACACACCGTTTTCTGCCTTCTTAGCTTTTAGCTGGAACTAGCTTGGATCAATGGCAGAGAAATTAATGGGGACACCGGAAAATAATGTCGTTTTTTAGGCCAAATACAAATACATACATTTTTAACGATCACCAACTTTTTTCGATTTTTGTTTGTCAGAAATTCGATAGCCGGCTTCCCTGTCATGAATGATTCGGTTTGGTTTCATAATAGGAAATTTTGAATTTGCTTCTGAAGTGACCTCAGTCAGAATCGCTTACGTCAAGAAAATTGCCCATGTTAGTTGCGGGCCTTTAGAAAATCTTTTTAATTTGAGCTTCATGAAAGGTGAGGTTTCAGACAGATGGATCAAGCGATCGCTGTTCCTATTAAAAAAAACCTCCTTACAGCCTACAAGCTTCAGCTCGGTGAGTTTAAGATATATTTTTGCCCGATTTATAAAAAAAACTTTAAAAAAGCTTAGTTTCACACCTGGGTCAACATTCTGCGATATCTGCAAATCAGCATGGTTTCTAGAAGGGCAAGTTCACAGTCCCTGCTATGATAGAGTCCTTGAACTATAGGACTAGACACCTCGACGAGGATGAAAACGTAGATGTAATATTGTTTGACTTCTGTAAAGCGTTTGGCAAGGTCTCAGACAATGGAGTGGACCGACGGCGGACAAGTTGCGTACCGACAGCGGGATGGGCGACGTTTGGAACGCAATTTGCACGCGGTCGGCACGCAAATTAGCGCGGTCGATACGCACCGTCACGCGGTCAGTACGGAATACCACGCGATTAGTACGTATAGCCGCGCGGTCGGTACGTCTTGCCACGCGGTCGGTACGCATTGTCGCGCCCTCGGTACGCACTGCCACGCGATCAGTACGCATCGCCACGCGGTCGGTAGGCATTGCCACGCGGTCAGTACGAACGCTTTTCGGATACTAACAGCAGTGGAAACGCATTGTGACGCGGTCGGTACGCATCGCCGCGCGGTCGGTACGTCTTGCAGCGCGGTCGGTACGAACGCTTTTCGGATGCTAACAGCGGTCGGTACGAATTTTCACGCAGTCAGTACGCATTGCCACGCGATAGGTACGCGAGCTAACGCGGTCAGTACGCACTGCCATGTGGCCGGTAGGCAATGCCACGCGGTCGGTACGCAATGCCACGCGGTTGATACGTACTGCCCCGCGGTCGGTACGCATCGTCACGAGGATGGCACGCACTGCCACGCGGTCTGCACGCATTGCCACGCGATCGGTACGCAAGTTAACTCGGTCGGTACGCACTGCCACGTGGTCGGTACGCAATGCCACGAGATCAATACCCATCGCCACGCGATCGATGCGCATTGCCACGCGGTCGGCACCCGACGCCACGCGGTAGGTATGACATAAGTACGCGGTCGGGCTGAATGCTGCATATACATAGTATTACCCGCGCTTAGTACGCATTCAAACGCGGCGGGCCCAATCTCAGCACTCATGTAATATAGACTCCTTTCAAAGACTAGACCGCGGTCACTGCGCATGCACACGCTGCAAATATGCATTGCTTCCTGCTAAATTACAAGCTGTTGTGACGCATCGAAGCAATGGGTTTGTGACAGGAATGGTTCTTGTCATGACTGTATATATCTGGTCACGACTGAAGTGAAAGTAAGCAAGAGTCGGGGGAGGCAGGGTACTGATAGTGGTGGAAAAATCACAAACAAGGTGAAAAGACCCAAGAGGGCGGGATTTCCAACTCCAAATGACGATGTTTTTTAATCAATACTATTTCCTGCCAAAGATAATCAATGCTATACTAAAGGTAAACAAGAGAAAGCACGCTTCCGAATAGCTGTCTCAGAGAGTGACTAAGCTCACACTTATCCGTTTCAAGCCAATCGCGTGTTTAGCTCAATATTTATTTAATATCGATCTGCAATAACTATAGTTAGCATCGGGAAACCAGCCTCGTTAGATCGCTTCACCTTGCCTGTACTTTTTTCAATGTGAATTTCACTTATTTTCACTCCAAAGGTGGCCAGACGTTTACTTTCATTATGGAGACTCGAGAATCCTTTCATCACGAAGGCTGCTTTTGAGCCATAATGCACGTCATTTTACTGTGAACAATGCATACCTTGGGCGTGTGCGTGCGTAATAACCACAGTTAAATCTTAAAGGTAAAAGGTTTTGTATTGTAAGGCATTTCACTATATTTTCTCGGCTTGTGATGGCAATCCTTGCATTTCAACATGTTCTGTAACTGCTCTTGCATTTCCTTCCTTCTTCCTGACTCCTCCGTTTGGACTTAAATGTGTTAATTGCGTTGTGGATGAGATCTTCGTGCGATCAAATGTTCTCGTTGATAGTAATTCTACAACTTTTTTCAATTAAGTTCGCCAGCGGTTGGAACTAATTGTGCAAAGTTTTCCAGTGTCTGTTTTGCTGCAGAAAAAAAAGGTTCTGTGAAATAGTTATAAATGTGTCCTTAAAGGCCCAGCCCAACCTCAGGGGTAAAATCTGATATTATAGTCCGCCCACCGTGTATAGCAACCCTGTCAAGCGCGAGATCTCAATCCGATCAAATAAGCGAGAAACTGCGGGGAAAAAGTTGGGGAAAAAATATCCTGAAAACATAATCGAACGTTTTGCCAGGAATAGAGAATCGGATTCTTTGCAAACGGAAAAAATGGTCTGTGTAACTATGCCCAAAGGCAGAATGTACAAGAGCAGAGCTCTTGGTTCCCTTTCCAAGGCGGTATACGCAGTCAAGTTTTTTGGGTTTTGGGGGCGGGGCCGACTTTTTCCCTCTAGCTTCTCATTTGTTTGAGCGAGTTGAGATCTCGCGCTTAGCAGGGATGCTATACGCGGTGGGCTGTGCATTTAAAGGATTTAATGGATTTGAAAATATCAGATGTCGAATATCAATACTAAACACCTAAAAGCATGGCCAGACCAAGAAGAACATGAAGATGAAGAAAGGATTAATAAAAAGAGCAAGACGATCGAGAGCTGGGAGAAAGAACAATAATCCCTAGAAAAACGATGAGATCACGAAAAAAGAAGGAAAAAGGAGAATAATGAATCACTTGCTTTCAAGGCAATGTCCACCATAAACCTCATTCTCGAGGTTTCAGGGTGAAACACTAAGTTGGCAGATGCTGGGGGGAATAGGGTCTAAGAAATCAGCGAAAACGGGCCAGAAATCAATAAAAACGGTTTTGAAAGTTATCGCGGTGCGCCTTCTTATCCTGGTCCGCCCCCCATTCGTACGAGCTTGTGGCGCCATGCACGTCTTCCATGGCGAATTGCCAAGCAACTCTGCCGCGGCCAACCTGATAGATTCGCGCACATTTCGCGATCAGCGCTTGGTTGCTGAGCGTTCGCGGAAACCAGCAGGGCCAGTAAGTTCGTCCACGATCTTCTGAGCAAGTGAAGAATACTCTATCCTAGACGGAGGGGGGGGACACCAGGTTTCATTCCTAGAAATGAAGAGAAGAGAGGGATTCATGTAAACGTTTCATAAACTAAAGAGCCTTTGATGCATATGAAGGAGAGAACAATAGTGCTTTGAAATCTCTCAGGGCTAAAAACTTTAACTATAGTTTGTGGTAAATTTTGAAGCAGGTCTAATTTTCTGAGTAACGATAAACCATTGCATCGAAGAAGAGTTGGGCTCCTGAATGGTACACCACGATTGATCGAAATATAACAGACGGACAAGGAAAAGCCACTGACGTCCATTCGGTGGAAGAGGCTCTTAACAACATTATAAATATCCAAATAAAGTGATAACCAAATAAATAAATAAACAAATAGATAAAGAAATAAAGAAATATACAAATAAATAAACAAATAGACGAAAAAGTAAATAAACAAACAAGTTAATAAAACGAATAAAAGTAACATAATTACGAGAAGATGAAGAAGAGGAGAAATAAAAAGTCGTTAGGGTTGCGTGGCACGAAAAGAGAATGAAAAAAAAATAAAGAGAGCAGAATGAGAAAGAATATGTAAAAATAGTAAAGAGAATAGAATAGAATAGTAAAGAATATTCAGGCGATTTTAATTGTAGGGGCCTTTTAGTTGAGTTTATTGGTCCAGCCGGCGGAGTCGGGAGAAAAGTCGATGAGGTGGTGACTAGCGTGTCCGATGATGAGGTGATCCAGGAGGTCATAGAGATTCCAGGTGACGAAGAACTCGGTAGAGAATTCAGTTCCGGTCGCTGGAAATCCAAATATTTCCCTAAATCAAGCGGGATTGTTATATAGTTAGCCTCCCCCGTTTTATTAACTTAGTGAACATAATTACGATCTCAATTATACGTTGCCGAGATACATGCGCAACGATAAACTGAGAGTTCGCTCACTGCTCTGCTGAAAAGGATCGGACGCTCGTGAAGCTCATTAGCGATCTAACAACAACTATACATGAACCGAAATATCGCTGAGTCCTGTCTGCGTGTTCCGCAATGAACGCACCTGATTGGGAAGGGTTCTGCGCTCTTCCGCAGCAGATTTTGTATCACCCACTCTTAGCAGCTCGCACCACTGTTCCGGCCAAATCGCGGCTACGATTTACAGATAGGTCGATTTTCTGTTACTTGAATCTGCGCATACCATTAAGTAAATTTACCCGAGCTGTCCTAAAAGTGGATACCCATTCTCTAGCAAAGTAGATTCCTGAGTAGATTTTCCTCATTGCCCAAAAAACATAGTATGCACGGACAGCTCAGAGACGGCGTAGTAACATCCAACCAGCGGCGCGATTCTAAGCTATGATTGTATTTTTCAAATCATCATGGTCGCACAGTTAGAAGTAGACCATTCGAGGGATGGGGCACGCTGGAATTGCAGTGTTTGTTCACAGGGTGCTGTCACTCTATATATAAAGGCAGCATTGATTTATCAAATCATCCAGATAGCTGACATTAGATAAGACATTAAGGATATTCAGAGGATAATTTCGAAAAGTTTAGCTTCTTGGAAAAAATAACGATTTGGCAATGTTATAATTACAAGAGATATAGAAGTTGAAAAAAAACGTCTTGAAATATCTTTAAAAATGATTTGGCGCAAAATAACCAGAAGTAAGGAAAAAACTTTGAAATGTAGTGATATGACCAAAGTCGGATTTGACGGTCAATCATAGGCCAACTTTTGATAAGTAGTGACAGACGAGAGATAGTACATACTTTAGAAGCTTCTCCATTACACTTATCAAAGATAAATAATGCGCGCATCGGATTTGAGCGTTACGTTCACATAGCTTGACAAATGCTGATTTCCGTATTTCGGCTTCAATAAAACCTTTTACGCTTTCCGTTGAGCGCTTGATTTAGCTTTGATAAGTTTAATGGAAAAGCTTCTAAAATCCTATCCCTCGTCTGTCACTACTTATCAAAAGTTGGCCTATGATTGACCGTCAAATCCGACTTTGGTCATATCACTACATTTCGAAGTCTTTTCCTTACTTCTGGTTATTTTGCGCCAAATCATTTTTAAGATATTTCAAGACGTTTTTTAAATTTTTTCACCTTCTGTATTTCTTGTAATTACAACATTGCCAAATCGTTACTTTTTCCAGGAAGCTAAACTTTCAGAAATTTCATATATTTCTTCCAAAGG
Organism: Aplectana chamaeleonis; assembly: GCA_029168955.1. Taxonomy (NCBI): domain Eukaryota; kingdom Metazoa; phylum Nematoda; class Chromadorea; order Rhabditida; family Cosmocercidae; genus Aplectana; species Aplectana chamaeleonis. The sequence goes on along the minus strand of JAPDOI010000621.1, from coordinate 191,351 downwards.
ATTCCTTTTTGGCCTGGTTTTTGCTTAGTGATTCCCATTTTGGAGAGGCGAAACCTACGACTACAGTTTATCCTTCGTTGAATAATGAAATCGATACGAATCGGTGTTGTCGGGCGACTATAGCTCGTGAAAATTGTGACTCGCAACCATAAAAAATGACCCTTGCTTTCCCACTGGGGTCCCAAGCATTTTCTACGGCGTCCTGCGTACTCCCACTATGGTCCCGCACACTTTCTACAGCGTCCTGCGCATTCCCACTGAGGGACCCGCAATCTTTCTGCGGCATCCTGCGCACTCCTTCTGGGGGCCCGCACACTTTCTGTGGCGTCCTCCGCACTCCTACTGGGGCTCCGCACTTTTTCTACGGCGTCCTGCGCACATCCACTGCGTCCTGCGCACTTTTCATTGAACACCCTTTATTTGAAGGAGCAGTGAACTTCATTCGCCGAAGCTCAAAATTTCGTTCTTTACTAAGCACGTGCACTTGCGTATAAACCACACGCACGAATACACGTGGCGTACAAAACGTGTGCGTACCGAACGTGTGCGATTGCTTACTGAATGCGTTTCATTGCTTACCGACCGCGCATAATCGCTTGCCGACCGCCCACACTAGTTTTCTTGCACGCCGAGCCTCCACTAGTTGCGTCCTGAACGCGAACATTTGCGGAACGACCGCGCAAACTGACAAACTGATCTCACTTATCAATTCGCTTGCGTACTGAACGCGAACGCTTGCGTACTGAATGCGAACGCTTGCGTACTAACCGCGCAGACTGACAAACTGATCTCACTCATCAATTCGCTTGCGTACTGAACGCGGACACTTGCGTACCGACCGCGCAGACCAACAAACCGACCTCACCCACCAGTTTGCCTGCGTACTGAACGCGGGCGACTGCGTGCTGAACGCGAACAATTGCGTACGGACCGCGCAAACTTATACAAAACGATCTCATCGTCCAGTTTTTGTGCGTGCTGAACGCGGACAGTTGCGTACCGAACACGACCACTTGCGTACTGACTGCGTGTGCTCACGTACTGACCGCAGCGAAAAGTCATATTCCGTATTGACCGCGCGCAAAGATGAATGCTCGCGGTCAGTACGTTTCTATGGAATTCCGCGAGCGGTTGGTACGCAGCACAGGCGTATCGACCGCGTGCACTATTTCGTTTGCGCGGTCAGTACGCAAATGCGCGCGTTTGGCACGAAATGCATTTTTTGCCCGCGGTCAGTACGATAGTGACACGCGGTTGGTACGAAACGCGATTTTTCGCCCGCGGTCGGTCCACCCCATTGTCTGAGGTCGTCCTTAGTAAGCTCTTGTACAAACTCAAAGTGATTGGTGTACACGCACGCATAGTTTCATGGATAGACTCCTTTCTATAGGGGTCTGCAGAGTTGCAGAGACCGACGAGTGGTCGCCGAGCGTCAGCCTTGACCCGGCGACAGAAGGGGTCTGCATAGTCCAAGTTGCGGCGTTGCTCGCAGCGACGAGCAACGTTGGGTGATGCAATATCGATCACTTTCAGCGACGGGGGTGACCGACGCGGCGTAAAGGGCGACGAGGGGGCACCGCAGAGTGTATTGACGTCGCGACGGCCCTGCATCACTACCAGCGAGCGGCAACCGACGCCGCGTCGATAATGTTTCGAAACATTTTTGTCGCCGTGCCAAGGCCGACGCTCGGCGACCACTTGCCGGTCTCTGCAACTCTGCAGACCCCTAGAAACGTTTCAAAACATTATCGTCGCGGCGTCGTTTGCCACTCGCTGGCAGTGATGTAGGGCCGTCTCGGCGTGAAAATACTCTGCGGTGCCCCTCGTTGCCCTTCAGTCCGCGTCGGTCGCCATCGTCGCCGAAAGCAATCAATATTACATCACCCAGTGCTGTTCGTCGCTGCGAGCAACGCCACAACTTCAACTCTGCGGGCCCCTTATCTGATCGAACGTACAGTTTACCGCAATGTTAAAAGGACATGGTGCGGTTGCGGCCACTTACTAAAACTACGGTGGAAGACGCCAGATTTCATTATCGACCGACAGCAAAGCTGATTTTCTGAGTGAGTTACGAATTTTTTTATGTTTGTTTCGGCGTCATTTTGTTTCTGACTCTTATTATATTACGAATAGGGGCTTTTCTTAGTGTGCGAGAGAACTTACAAGGGAAGTGTTTAAAGTGGTAAACGCATCTGCCAAAACGACTAGTATCGTTAGTATCTCTTGCGGCTCAATAGTGAAACTGCGCCAGTATCCAGCTCCGAGCTGCAGGTTCCAGGAAGTTACAAGCTTAAAAAGGTAGTTTTTTGTGCTTTTTGTGCCCTCCAAAAAGGGCATTAATCTTTCGAAAATTTGGATACAGACCCCATAAATGCGTTCAGCGCCCAAAACTATCCCCCCTGAGCAAAATTTGGGTGAAGGCGCATTTACCATACTTCGTCCAGACTGACAGCGCTTTGGACTTGTACGGATTTCCGGTCGGGCGTTTATTTGCAACGACTAGGCCATTGTCATACCAAAAGTTTGCGACCGCGACAGGTGCGGTCAACTATTACGAATCGTGCCGGGACCAGGCCCACACAGTAGAAAAATGCTGTCGCAGGAACAGTTTGCAGCACCTGTCGCGGTCGCTGGCTCGGAAGGGGATGTCATGCCTGAAATGTGGAAACCGTGTGGGAATCGGTCGCTGTCGCGTGCAGTGCACTGCGACGGACAGCCGCGACGGCGACCCAGCCAAATCCGGCATCGTGCCGGGTGATTCTTGGCCCTGAGCGACAGCGACGGCTGGCCCTCAGCGACAGCGACGTAGCAGTGCTCTGCGACCGCGACAGGCCTGTCGTGGGGTATAACAATGGCCTTAGAGGGCTCAGGAAGCGTTTTAGAGAAATGTTCCAGATTTGACCGAAAAGTCTCACAGGGGTGGGGGGGGGGGTTTGGGGCCCTAATCACGAATCCGTGGTTTATTAGTCGATTTTCCAACGCGTTCGGCTCATTTCGTTTCAAGCTTCCCAACCGGAAAAAAATTCGAGAGAAACACGCCATTTTCAAGATTTTCGGAGTGCTACGGTAGATATTTCTCGAATTGTACCTCTGGAGGTTATTTGGAGGGCTAAACACGAATCTGGAATCCGATTTTTGGCAGATTACGGTAGATTACGGTGGGTATACGGTAGTTTGGCCAAAATCTCCGATTTCACTCAAAATTGGTGTACGCCGGTTATTCAGGGTGGAGAATACGAACTTACCGTCCGTTTGTCGATTATCAGAATATTAGGGTGAGTTTTGTCCCCTAAATGACATGTTACATACCGTAACCTACAGTAAACCTGAAAATTTCGACAAATGGACTCCAGATTCGTGTTAACCATCCTAGATTACCCCTACATACAAGTTTTGGACTAAATCCGAGAAAATTTTTTGAAACTCGCAAAAAATGCCTGATGGGTACTCTTGCCTTTTCGCGAAGCTTGAAAAATGCCCATAACTTGTTTAAACCTGCAGCTCGGGGCGGGATATTGCGCCTTTTTGCTATTGAGCCAGAAGAGATACTAACGATACTGGTCGTTTTCGCAGATGCGTTTACCACTCTAAACACTTGCCTTGTTAGCCGTTCGGGCTTAGAAGTGTTTTTCTTCGAAATTCTGTTCTGAAACGAAAAAAAACGGCAGTTTCCTCTCGCATAATGAGAAGAGCCCCTAACCTTAATATTACAAGAGTCGGAAACAAAAATAATGCCGAAGCAAACAAGAAAAAAAGAAAAGAAAAACTGCATGTTATGGCGGAGCAGCCGAAGAAGCGTTGTGTTTATTAGAGCAACGACATTCGGATGTAATATATCGATGAGGTTCACAAGAATTGAAGCTTCTGGAATATCAAGCATCTGAGATTTAAGGACTCCCGGAAGAACGAGTTGCTTTGGCATAAAATTGCTGAGACCATCAACAATGAACACCTCACTGAGATGGACAGACAGTTCCTAAATTAATCTAGCTAGTTTAGAACAAAGTCATAGTAGTATTATTTTGAGTTCAGATGTGAAAAAGCAATGGAAAAACTCAAAGGATTCATTCATTAGGAAGAAGGCCTCCATTATGAATGTTAGTACCGGATCGAGTGCGGACGCAGTGCCTGAAAAATGAATATTCTTCTAACCGCATACCTTCCTCCTTGAGAGCGATGACACAGGGTAAGTAATTGGATTTGACCCCCCACATCCTCGCAGCGGGCTATGGCGCGAGGTGTGATACAACCCTACTTTGGTCCGACCCCCCCCCACCCGTCAAGAGATTTTTTTTCAGCCTCCACCCGTAGCGGTGTTCAGCCTCCATCTTAGGCGGTGAAAGTCTGTATTAAGGGTAAGTCGACTACGCTGAACTCGAATACTCAGCTCTCGTATCTCTTACTTTTCGAAATTGTCGACTTCCGGCGGGACAACACCTGCAGCCAGCGGCCGAACCGCAGGCAGCCGATGTGGACTCGCCGGAAGTCCACATATTGTACATCAATATAATGCCAAACAACCATTGAAAGATTCAGAAAAAGAATCGAGATTTATTCCAATGAACAGTCCTAATTTCATACGTTGTTCTGATACTTCTTGAGTAACTTCTCTAAGATTATATTCTGAATCCGACGGCTGCAACTACCGATCATCGAAAAAAGATCAGTATTCGGAAGCTCGAAAACTTTCAAAATTCACTAGCTTGAAAATCCCATGTTTCGGTATGTTCGCTATTTTCAGAAGATGAAAATTCTAAAAAAACGAGTCTGATATTCAAAATTTGGTGAAATACATTATAATTGATAACCAGCTAGAAGAATGGAGAAAAGCAGAAAAAACCCACAGAGGACCCACACGAAAAGAAAAGAACAAAAACAGCAGTCACAACGTTTGAAGAATGTGGTGTAAAGAGGGTTCTGAAGCTATGTCCTGAATTCTCGGGAAATTTTCGACATATTCTAGACATAATCTCGATTTCGGAAATTCTCGAGAAATCTGTATGAATTCTCGGCAACTTTCTCTGAAATTCTGAACAAATCGGCGGCAATTCTCGGCAAAAACCGCGAATCTCGGAATTCTCGACAACTTCTATCAACTTCCTGGACAACTTCTCGATTGTCGACAACTATTCGTCCGATTCTGGACAACTAGTTTTACCTGAAAAGTAGTGTCGATCAACCGGACCACCGGATTAGCAAAACTCACAATTTAGAAGAGTTGTTCATTCAAAGAAGTAAATGTCGATTTGTCGAATATATTTCTGGTTTCGACAAATCCTAGAATCCAAACATGCACACTGAAAACACCTCAATTTTCTTCAAAAAGAGCCTCAATGAAATTAGCACATCGGAAAGTCTTTTACTCAAGAAAATTAGAAACCTAAAAAGTTTTCCTGCGGAAAATTAGGATTTCCGGGAGTGAACATATTACGTCGTACTGCTGCTCTTAAGTTTTTCATTTGATTAGAACATTTAGAAAAAAAGTAGCTCTTTCGATTTTCATCCCCTTATTTGCCTTATTTCGGAACAACGATCAGAAGGGAGTTCTGACTTTTGTCGCATTTTATACCAAGCCTGAAACGGGAATTTCGGAACAGAGTTTTTCACATAATACATCAAACAAATTCCAGAAATCGGTAGCATGCCCCTGAAATTCAGAATCTGGCCAGAAAGTATACCGAAATATTTTTTTAAACCACTCTTACAAACCTAAAAAAAGAAAGTGTTTCTAAAATCCGGCTGCTTGGAGTTTTTAATGACAAACATTGCTTTATTGGCGATTAGACATAATTATAAAGAATTCAGTAGCAATTCTCAGTAATTTCTTTTAGTAACTTCGGGTATATATGTAAATATCGTCAAGACTGCGATGACTAAGCCGGGTGGCGCTGAGATGAAGCGGGCTCGGTGCGGCCGCGCAGCGTGTATCAGACTTTCTCGCCACTGTTATTCAAGTGATTTCGCAAGCCTAGTACCCGTATTCTTGTCAATTTGAGGATGAAGAAGTCGAAATATGTTAGGAATATGGGCGGTAGGCTAACAGAATCGCTTTTGGCGGGCAATCTTACACAAGTCGCGCTGCGCGGCAGCGCCTCCCGGCTGAGTCATCACAAGCTTGATGGCACCTTTGGTTCACCCTGTGAATTTCAGCTATTTGGATTAAGGAAACCACAACATGCCAATGTCTCAATAAGTTCGCTAGAAAGCCAGCGGGAAGGCGAAAAGTCTCCGTCAGATCGTGTCCGCTAAATGCTTCGGAATTATCCAGCAAGATTCTTTGACTATTTCTTGTATAGTTGCTCATACATAAAGGCTGCTAGGTTGTTTCCTCTCATCTTGAGTCTCACCTGAGCTAGCCGTGAGGAGGCTGAGATGTTACAGTTCACCGCAAAGTTATAAGGTCATGGTGCGGTTGCGGTCGACACACTAAAACTACATTGAAAGACCTGGCATTTCGCCAGATCTCGTCATCGATCGACAGCACAGCTGATTTTCTTGATGAGTTACGGGTTTCTATTGTTTTCATGCGTGTTTCTGCTTTATTTTTTTGACTTTTTTAACATTGCGAGTAGGGACTTTTTTCCTCAGTGCGTCAGGGGAATTTGTCGTTTGTTCGGGCTTGGTAGTGTTTGTTTTTTTCCAAATTTTACTCTGAATAAAAAAAAACGGCAATCCTCCCTCACGCACTTCGAAAAAAAAGGTGGCAGCTGCCGGCTGTCACTGCGTGGTGACTGTGTCAATCACTGATCGGCTAACAATATGAACAGACCGGCATAGGAATGCACACGGGGCGCCCAATATAATGACCGTTGTAGTTAGCCACCTGGCTGCAGTGAGCTTTCTTTTGCGAAGTAGCTGACTGCAACAAATGGGTGGTGACTTCGCTCACCGCCGCAGACGTAGGAGAAGTAGCCCGCGATGCGAAGAGAAGTTCGCTTAATACCGCGGACGTGAGGCCTTGCACGACCAAGGGTGACGACTTCTTGAGGAATGTGCGCCTCGGAAGAGGGCAGTGGACCGCAGGGTCAGGCGTGCGTTGTCCAGAGGGACGTGAAAATTTGTCCGTACAACAGAGGGGCCTGAAAATTTTCGTAATTTAGAGTTTTTCTGGGGGGGGGACGTAAAACTTCGGGCGAAAACTTGAAAAAATCAATGGTGTTTTCAGTTGCGTTCCTCTTTCTGTAAAGAAAACAGGTCTTGGAACGAGGGGTTCGGACATAGTTGCTTTACATATTGGAATAGCAACACAATGATCAAAGAGAACAATAGTGCAGTACCACAACAGTACATGTGAGGAAAGTATCTTTACATAACAATTTAATAGACATATTTTAGGCAGGAATCAAATTTTCAGCACATAAAACAAATTTTAGACGAGTTACACTCATAAATCGGGCCTATTACCGCTCAAATTTTTCACTTCGAAAATTTATCAACGTTTGTTCCCCATTAATTTCAGATTTTGAAATCTCTAGAGAAATAATTCAAATTCTCCATGAAATTCTACACAAACTGATACCTAACACCCCCACCTCCCCCACGACCTTCAAATCACGAAGAAAATCGCCTAAAACACGTTCCAGCTTAGTACGGAACCGCGCCTTTGGCCGAAAATGAACAACGCTAATTTTCTTTCAAAAAAGCAGTCCTGAGATTCTAAAGGTAAATTTTTCTCCTTTGTCTGTCTTCTTCTGACTACCACGATGTCGCTCGGGAACTCCTCAATCTAGGGCATTCAGGAGCAAAATGTTTAGTTCAGCACTACTCGAGTCGTGAAAAAATATGGCGCTCCAATGTAAAACCAGGTCTGGCGCAGTGCAGTGCCCATTATATATTCCATCCGATGGAGTCGGATTTGGATATCCGGGTGGGATAATCCGATCGGATAATTATCCGAAGTCCGATCCGACGTCGAAATGGCGATTTCGGATTGACCCGAAATCCGATCGGACGAAAAAATACGATAGCCAAAATATCCGATATCCGGAAATGTGAAAATCGAAGGATCCGATCAGAAAACTGGATAATAGGATAAAAAACGGGTAAAAACGGATGATCGATCGGATCGAAACCGGAAGAAAATCGGATAGTTTCTGACGAAAATTTGATAATTTCGGATGAAACCCGTGTAAAAGTCGGTTAAAGGCAGTGTTCACGATAAGAATGGTTGTTTTTGGAATCGTACAAGACCTTCCCGGAACGGAGTTATGGTCAATCGAACATTGAGCTAAGGAAACTGGTGGACGAGTTGTCCGAGGCTTGTAACTTCCGTCTTTTGCAGCCGATGTATGCGAGATGACCTTAGTAAAGAGAGAAGTTGGGAATGAAGGGAAGAACGAGGCTATTGATCGGAAACCATCGCTCATCTCACGATCTCGAGCACTCATTTGTTCACGTCGGTAGGCGTTGAAAGTGCATCTGGGGGTGACGAGCTGACGGGTGTCCAACTTTGGGGCCGTAGGGGACCGTTCCGAGCTCATTCTTCTTAGTTTTTTCAACGGTAGGGTTGCCTTAGGCCCCGCAGCTGCCGATCTCCACCGAAAAATCAGACATGGTTTTTATCGTGGACACTGCCTTTAAAATCTTATAGAACTGGTTGATTTCGATGGTGTACATCTGTGACATACGCGCGCACGTGTACATTGACGCATTGTCGGAGCCAAACTTCAAACTTCGTAATCCTGAAGGCTCCCTCTTCTACAGTAAATCTTTATTGATTTTTTGCTACATGCGTTCATGACTTTTGTGAACTCACAACACGCTGAGAGCAACTTCTGTTGTAGGCAACGAGTACGTAAGGTGCGTCCGAATGAGAATGGCGGCCCATGCGGCCGGCGTGCTTGGCAGGCGGCCGTCGAGTTAGCCGCTCCCGGACGAGCATGCGAAAAGTTCCCACCGCCATCGACTACGAACGGGGCCGGCACCGGCTGGCAGCAAGCACTGCGCCGATCAATCAGCTCTGCAGACGGAGGGAGAGAGGACGGCCATCGTTGAAATCCAACACTCGCCCGAGGGCGGCACATGCGACGGCCGCCCACCAAGCACGCCGAACGACTCTCATTCGGGCACACTTTACCTCCATTTCCTCTCTCCTCGCAGTCGTTTTATCGCAATAGTAGATGCGGAGCGGCTATTTTGTGAAGACCCAGCTATGAGAATAAAGTGACAAACGACCGCATCACTTCCATGATAATGATTCAGAGAACTGCGAGTAGCCGTGAATTAAAGGATGAATCGCCAGCTCTTTTGTATTCTCATCTGATTCGCCGGATTAAGCCGTTGGTGCATACTCAGAAACTCAACGGGTTTCTTCTGGGTCGAACCCCTTTCCTTTCTCGCCCTCACTTCTTCCAAATGAGACGACGTGGGGTTATTTATAGTATAATTAATTCTCCCCCATGTCTTCTCACTAGGGACTAAAGGTGGGAGAAAAGGAGAAACAATGCTAAAGGGTTGGACTCGACAGAAATCTGGGGATGGACCCCGTTCGAGCTGGGGTCGGCCCCGGCGAATGTCTGAGTAGGAGCGGCAGACAAAGACGTGAAGTACGATAGTATCCGGCCGTTGAATAAACTATAAGGAATGAGCTCAAGACGCGCGCGTTATTCTCGGTGTTCGGAGCTCTCAAAGTTTACGGTAAAAGTTCGGCAGCGTTCACGATAAAAGGCCGCATTCAAGTTTTCGATGTTTTTGAGTAGGTAAGTCCACTAAGTAGAGGATAGTAAGGAAAAGTCTCATCGGAACCATCACATACCGGCGAAAAACGTTTTGAAGAAATCTCTGAAAAATTCGATTATGCTTGTTGGTGTGTTCTGGGAGACTGCAGGCAAAGCTTCAAACCTGACGTCGGAAATGGTTTGCCCGCTGCAAAAATATTAGGCAGAGGGCTTTATTTTGTGTTCAGTGTGCCGAAAACACTTGAAAAATATGATGGGCCAATGCACATGCTGGAATGTTAGAAGCTTTCGCGATAAAGAATATAAAATGAATCGGTGCCTGTCACTCTGGTGAAGCAAACGCAGGACAACTGTTATACGACGTGGGCGGGACGATCCACAGGTTTGGTTGGGCCACGACATGTCCACCTACTCCGTGGCTATTTTCGTCGTACCTCCTTACTTACTACTCTAAGTTAGAGGGTCCCAAAGCTCACGTATTTGCCAAAAAACGGGCAAATTCTTAATCGTGAACCTTGAGTTTAACTGCATCCGAGAGTGTGCCAACGGCCCAAAGGAACAGCCCAAGCTCGTGGGTAAAATCTGATATTATGCTGCGGTCGCTGTGTGTAGCAACCGTGCAAACGCGGAATCTCAACTCTTCAGAATATGCGGTGAAATTCGAGCACCCTTTCCCTCCGCCAACTTTAGGGTTCTCGGTCTCAGTACGGCTAGACGCGCGACGTCTCGCCCTACTGAGACCGAGAACCCTGAAGTTGGCGAAGGGAAAATATTTTTCCATGTGTTAACGGTCTATCTATATAATGTCGTCTGCTTCAGCGCGATGATTGCGAATGACAAGGAAAAACAAGCGCGACACAACTCGTCCACGAAATTCTCGAAGTTCCACTTCACAACATTTGAGGGGCCATAACTCCGTTCGCTGTGGGTTCTGAGCCATTTTGGACAGACCTTTTGTAATCAGCGCAAAACGCTCTCCAAGACAAGCAGTAAAGCCCAAAGCGATTCTGAAGTGTGATTGTACTTTCAACCCTGATCCACCTTCGGTTTGATCGTACTCATTCTGCCATAATTGGAGTGATATGTATGTGTCATAATTCGTATGATTCTGCACAATTTCGTCGTTGCTGTACTATCACACTGTTTACCACGTGTGAATAAGGGTGCTATCGCAGAAGTAGGGACTCGAAGCCAATCGTTCATGGCGTCTGCGGAGCATGTAACTTATGTTTTCGTCATTCGGATGCACTGTTTTCATCGGAGCGAAATTCCGTTGCGCAAATGCGGACAGCCTCTGTTGCAGTTCGCAGCATGATGATAGTCATGTTGGAACCATTAGGTCCCGGCACGATTATCCTTTATCCCAGCACGATTCTCATCACGCTGCGGGCTGCTACAGCGGCTGTCCTCAACTGCGGATCGGAATTTCATTACAATAAGGACAGTACCTAGATACGTCTGAATACGCGATTATGCATTACGGTTTGCGTAGTCTTTCTGAAGATATCGGCCTTGCTAGAATCCCATCTGAAGAAAATCCATTGTTGTGCTCGTGAGGCGAATTAGTCGTCTGGCAGACAATTCGTCCACAGTGCTTGCTTTATAGCGCAGTTTAGCAGCCTGAATCAGGGATGATTTTCTTTTGAAGTTGGGAAGACTTCCCTACGGACGCAAGAATTTCGTATTTCCGGAAGTTTCAACCTGCTCCCCAATATCCAGAAGTAGCCCGCGCCCGGGACGAGTTACATCCCGCAGCCACCATGACGGTCAGCTGCAATTTCACGGAGGGCACTATGGTATGGAACCCTGAACACTTCCATTTTTCCGGGCTGCAGCGAAATAGGTTTACCAACCATGTATTAGCCTTCCGTTCCCGAAAACTTGGATAGTCATTGCGGCGCGGAAGAATGGACGTTACTGAGTGAGATAGTGGACTATTGCGATGCAGACGAAAACTCCCGGCGTCTCACTGTGAATAGCACTGATGATACCTGGTGTGGTAGTAATTAGGGTGTTAAACGCGATTTAAAAGGCGTTAAGTTCGCGTTAAACGCGAGTTCAAAGGCAGGGTTCCCGATAAAATCGGTTCTTGTGCTATCACCCTAGAATGGTAGATCTGAACATCACAATAGTGAAAAAAAGTAAAAAATTGGAGAAAAAACTCTCAGGAGAAAGTTATGGCTTGGTGTCCTCCCGCCCCCTACTATCGAGATTTCGGTAAAAGCTTGTTTTGTCAACTTTTATTCTGCTTCTAAAGTAATTTGTGAACATTTCTGAAGACTACTGATTACTTTAACAGCAAAATAAATGTAGGATAAGCAAGCATTAATGAAAAAGGCGTTAATTAGGGGGCCGGCCGACACCTGTAATTAGCCGTTATACTTTGTTTTTGAGCGTTTTCCCCGCCAATTTCCGGGTTTTTTCAATTACTTTAACTTTTGTTATGGCCAAATCTACATTCTTATGAAGAGAGCTCAAAAGTCGTTTTTATCGCGAAGCCTGACTTTAACCACACCAGAATCTGAGCAGGACTTTTAATAGTTGGGAGAGAATTCGCTCTAGCTCCACCCTAACATCCCTCAGTGGTAGGCATTTGATACGCTTCTAATGAAAATGTCTATGAAAAGCGACAATTGTAACCTATATTACAAAAAATTGCGATTTCAAAACGTTTTCAGTTCTGTTTTTTTTTTCTCTAAAATTCCGATATGTATCATCCTCGCGATAAGTTCGCGTTTAGCATCCTCTCGCAGAGAGCACGGAAATAGTGCTGAAATGCAAGAGGAACTCGCGGCTAAGGAAAAACTCCTCCCTAGCAGTTTTTTGGCGCGGCTAGCAGGATACAGTAGAAACAGTTTTGACCATCTATACTGAGTGCAAGTGCGAGTTTAATCAATGCAGAGGGTTAAGGAAGCTTGATAGCACTGTCAGCCATTTTGATTCACGGCGTCAGCCTCTCTTTAGGCGCTGTTCATACTACTCAACGCCAGCGCGGCACGCGCGTGCCGCGCTGGCGCGGCGTGTGTGTATGAATACTTTCTACGCGCGTGACGCGCGTGCCGCGCTTGCGGGGACTATGAATGCTCCAGCGGCAACGCCATGGAGAGGCGGTGAAGCTGGAATGAATGAGACGATCGATAAATATTATTAGGGTGAGTCATAAGTTCTTGGAATTTTTTATTTTTATTTTTTTCTCAAACACAAGGTAACAAATATATTCAAAGTAAGAGCCATTACAACGAACAACTTTCTGCCAACGACGAGCGAGACTTCGAATACCGTAGTCGTAGAATGAGCGCTGCTTCGATGCAAAAAAGCGTCCAACTCGGTCCTCAAGTGCTCTTTGGTCTTCAGCTGCTTTCCCCTCAACCAGTGTTCAAGGCTTCTGAATAAATGGTAGTCCGATGGAGCAATATCTGGACTGTAGGCTGGTCGAGGGAGAGTTTCGAACTGCAGCTCCTTCAATTTTTCTTGAGTTTTTTTCGCTATGTGTGGGCGGCAGTTGTCCCAGAGCAGTAGGATCTGGTCACGTTTTCGTCCATTCTTCTCCGCGTTGGTGACCATTTCCTCTAGTTTTTGGCAGACGTAGTCAGCATCTATAGTCTTTCCTGGCGGAAGTAATTTCCAGAACACAACTCCATCAGTGGACCAAAAAACGGTCAGTAGACTCTTTTTTCCGTTGCACAGGATCTGGCGACTCAAAGGGCTTAACCCATTGCACAGACAGGTCAGGATTGTTATAGTAGCACCACTTCCCATCACATGTAATGATGCGACCAAAAAAACTTCCTTTGAGGTGCCGTTTCAGTAGTTCTTGACAAATGGCCATCCTGCGATTCCTGTCGGCGTCGGATAAAGTGTAAGGAATCACGGACGGCTTTTTCGGTCTCAGTCCTATATTGTGTAGCTGGCGAACTGCGGTCGACTGCGAACTCCCTGTAAGCTGGGCGAGACCTCTGCTGTGAAGGTGCGGGTTTTTCTCCAGCTCATTCGCCGCCAACGTGGGGTCGTGAATTCGTGGCCTTCCACATCTCGGCTTGTCCGTCAGAGAGCAGCTGCCGGAGCGAAACTTTTGATACCAGTTGGACACAGCACTGGCAGCAATTCGATACCTTCCCTCGTTGGCCCTTATTTCCTTAACAGTTTGAGCAGCTGTGAAACATCTTTCGAAGTAGTGAAGAATCAGTATGCGAGCGTGCTCTTTTTCCGACATTTTACTGAGCCACGAATGGCGTTTCGAGGGCTGGCAGGTATTGATTAACGAGGTTTGACCTACCTAGCAAACAACCGCGCACAAGTGGCATTTGATTTATTCGCGCGCGAATTAATATGAATTTTTGAAAAATTCTAGGAACTTATGACTCACCCTAATATCAGTGGATGAAAACGCCAACGCGTTCCGGGTGACAGTATGGATACTGCAGCGGCGACGTCATGGCGGAACGGGCGGAGCGTGACGCGCGTTCCGCGCGGGCGGGGCGTCAAGCCATTCATACACAAACGCCACGCCAGCGCGGGACGCGCGTGCCGCGCTGGCGATGAGTAGTATGAATAGCGTCTTAAAACTGAAAGGTGATTCAAGGGATAGCCTTGTAACGGCTTCCGCCAGGGAAACGGGCCGTGAGGGATCAAAAACAAAACAGTGATCATTTGCTGAAACACGTCGGCCGTCTTCTATGGTGGCACTAACTCAGATACTCGCGGCTTAGTAAGGCAGCATGAGGGGATTACTAACGCAGTTACTCGTCGAGGTTTAAGCCCTTTTCGTTCCCCCAACTGCTGCCCAGGCCAGCACGTTCTGTCCTCTTGCTCCGCTCACTGCCCCAACAGCTTATCGTATAGTGGCCCGACGTGCTGATACAGTCGCCCCAACTGCTTCTCCTCATTGTGGCCCCAACTGCCACTGTTCTTCCCCCAATTGCTGCTCATCATGGCCCCAATTGCTGCTCTTCATTTATGATCTCTTCTTTCATGGCCCTTATCCCGCAGGGATATGTCGAGCTCAGCAGCAGCGCTGGGTCGACCTACCAAAAATAGAGACCTCATTGAGGCTCTTTCATATCTACAACGGCTGATTCATCCTTAATAATATCCATTGATATTCGCCACAGTTGAAGGAAATGTTGCTGGCACTACGGGCAGTCTCATGCCAACCCTAAGAGGCCTCGTATCTGGCACGAGTTTGCGAGGGCCGTTGAACACAGGCCACAGTCAGTAGTGAATGTGAGTCTCCAAAATCATTTCTCGACACAGAATTTATCTATACCTTGAACAAAAATTGATTTTCACTCGGTTCAGGACTGTAGAGATGTGAATTAGGCTTGATAATCTGTTTCTCTTGTCTTGAAAGACGACTTATGACTTTCCTTATACAAAAATTTATAGCCACATATTCCAAGAATGAAGTTCTCCTCGAAATATTCTTAAAGGCCGTGGTCGCGATCAAATATTCTTGTCGTCTCTTTTCCTCTTAACCCTCTCCTGGGTCTCGAGTAGTAGGACCTACTAAAACAAATAGCGAAAGAACACTGTTTCAGGCCACATTTGAAGCCTGAACCTTCTTGTCTTTTGATGGTGGACGAGTCCACTCCACATCATCGGCATCGATGACCTCATATATCAAGAACGTCAGCTGGCTTGAAACTGAATTTCAATCAATGAACCTTCGGATTTATGTGCTCATCTAGTCAAAAACATTGATAGAGTACTTTCTTTCATCGCTCAACTGTTTTATTAGGTGAATTTGCATTTATTTCTTCCTCTGGATGTCGATGATTTTTGACCGCTCGGCATGAGACTGCGATCTTTATCTTCGACGCTGTGCACGTGTGCACGAACTGGCATCTTTGGACCCTAAAAACTCTAATTCTAGCCCGTTTTTCATCGCGCTACCTCCATAGTTTTTCAGCTGTTTTGACCTAAGCTATTTTTATGGTTTTTTTCAATAACGTTTTTCATCGTGACCACTGCCTTCAAGTCACTGGAATTCACACTGTTTGAAGGAATGTCCAGGGTTAAACGGAATTCAAATATCAAAGTATTCATCATTTATTGATCTCCCTGTAAATAATGATTTCTTTTCTTCTAAGAAACAACGATTTTAGAATTTCTTGAAACTTTTTTCTTGTCTCTAAATTATTGTCGTGAACATTTTTCGGAAGGGTTTATATTATTAATTTCAATGAGAAGCTGTTTTTGAGAACCGTCGGCCTTGAATTCTGTGAGCATTGTGCTTTCCGTGAAGAAAAGGTACTATTCAACATTTAGCTTAATTTTTGGCAAACCTTCGCCGCTCAGCATTTGAAAAATTCATGTCTTCGTCCAAATCAGAACAATTGGTTCTTCTATGGGAAATGTGAGTAAGGTTCGAGTTCATAAAAACGCATTTCAGAAGATAAGGTGATTTTTTTTTTGAATTTCCGACTCACACCTTCCTGATCCCGAAAAAGGCGGAATTTTGCAGATCTGGAAGAACACGCTGAATGAATCAGTTCACGAGAGTCGAACACCTCCCGAATTTTCGGACGGTTTCACACAACCACCATTCGATGAGAATGACGACTCATCCCATTTTTCAGAATAATTCATCAGTTTTGAGCCGTACTGAGCCGTTCAAATTGCTCGCTAGGAACCACTTCTCTCGATGATACCATTTTAATAAAACATTTTCTTCAGAGTGAAACTGCGTTCGATTTATAATCAGTGAAATATCAAAAGTTTTTTTTGAAGACTCGATGCAATGAAAATGTGAATTCTGCATAAAAGTACCACGTTTGAAGAGGTCGCGCGCTGATAAAAGTGAGCTCAGCGCGCAATGGGTTGGCCGCTACCGCACGTTTAGCCACCGATAAAGTCATAGAAGCACGACCAGTTGGGGATGAACTGGATGTTGAAAAAAAAACTGAAAAATGGCTCCAAGAAGTTGGCAGTTAGTAGCGTCAGGTCGCGGCGATTCGGTGATTGGATGACAGCGGGTCTTGGTCAACGGCGACCTGGCGGCGCCTGGTCTTTAACTCGAAGACAAACCGGCAATAAATTGACAAACTTTTGCTGCAGATTCACGAGTAGGAATCGTTTGACTTCAACTCCCTCTATTGTTTTTTGCGAGCAACAGATATTTGTACAGTCGACCTGATAACAGGACTGTTGATAAAGTGCACAGCGGGGAAGGTGTGCAGAAACCATTCAGATGCATTCACTGATCCGGGAATTTGAAAACACCAGCAATGTCGAAAAACGGCTACGAGCGAGCACATAAGCACTGTGCGGCACTAAACCTGAGTGTTCCGCTCACGCCGCGCCCACTCCTTTCACCTATCCGCAAACTACTGGAAACCCGGCCTTAGGGGTAACAACATACATCCAGGAGGCTACAATCCACTCCGCTCAACAAACCTTACCCCATTTGATAATCGGTTCCCTTCTCATAGTCGGGTTTTCAGTTAGACACTTTTATCGGTAGCCGCTGAGGAAGTGTGAGCGGACATTAAAGTTTAGGGCCGTACAGGGCTATTATGTGCTCGTTATTAGGCGTTTTTCAGCATTATTGATGCAGCGAGCCCCGGTTCTTTCGATTTACGTTGAATCCGAACTGTTTTGATCGTGGACACTGCCTTCAAGGTTTTCCGTGGGAGATGGCCGACGATCAATTGGCTGTGTTAACTCTATACAGCTTCTCAGGGAGTGGGCATGTTCATGTTCTTAAAAGAAAAGAACTCTTTATGTTGATTATTAGCATGGTCGTTCAAATCGCTAAAACACGTTGTAGGCTGTACTTTTCGATGGGAAGGGACAAGGGAAGTGACTAACAAGTGTTTTACTTACTGTTTAACATTAACTACTTTACCTATTACTGCTTATCATACCAATTGATATTATCAGTTGGTAGACCAAATCGCTACAACACGTTGTAGGCTGTACTTTTCGATGGGAAGGGACAAGGAAAGTGACTAACAAGTGTTTTACTTACTGTTTAACATTAACTACTTTACCTATTACTGCTTATCATATCAAGTGATATTATCAGTTGGTAGACCAAATCGCTAAAACACGCTGTAGGCTGTACTTTTCGATGGGAAGGGACAAGGGAAGTGACTAACAAGTGTTTTACTTACTGTTTAACATTAACTACTTTACCTATTACTGCTTATCATATCAAGTGATATTATCAGTTGGTAGACCAAATCGCTAAAACGCGTTGTAGGCTGTACTTTTCGATGGGAAGGGACAAGGGAAGTGACTAACAAGTGTTTTACTTACTGTTTAACATTAACTACTTTACCTATTACTGCTTATCATATCAAGTGATATTATCAGTTGGTAGACCAAATCGCTACAACACGTTGTAGGCTGTACTTTTCGATGGGAAGGGACAAGGAAAGTGACTAACAAGTGTTTTACTTACTGTTTAACATTAACTACTTTACCTATTACTGCTTATCATACCAATTGATATTATCAGTTGGTAGACCAAATCGCTAAAACACGCTGTAGGCTGTACTTTTCGATGGGAAGGGACAAGGAAAGTGACTAACAAGTGTTTTACTTACTGTTTAACATTAACTACTTTACCTATTACTGCTTATCATATCAAGTGATATTATCAGTTGGTAGACCAAATCGCTACAACACGTTGTAGGCTGTACTTTTCGATGGGAAGGGACAAGGAAAGTGACTAACAAGTGTTTTACTTACTGTTTAACATTAACTACTTTACCTATTACTGCTTATCATACCAATTGATATTATCAGTTGGTAGACCAAATCGCTACAACACGTTGTAGGCTGTACTTTTCGATGGGAAGGGACAAGGAAAGTGACTAACAAGTGTTTTACTTACTGTTTAACATTAACTACTTTACCTATTACTGCTTATCATATCAAGTGATATTATCAGTTGGTAGACCAAATCGCTACAACACGTTGTAGGCTGTACTTTTCGATGGGAAGGGACAAGGAAAGTGACTAACAAGTGTTTTACTTACTGTTTAACATTAACTACTTTACCTATTACTGCTTATCATATCAAGTGATATTATCAGTTGGTAGACCAAATCGCTAAAACACGCTGTAGGCTGTACTTTTCGATGGGAAGGGACAAGGGAAGTGACTAACAAGTGTTTTACTTACTTTTTAATAATAACTACTTTACTTATTACTGCTTATCATATCAAGTGATATTTTCAGTTGGTAGACCAAATCGCTAAAACACGTTGTAGGCTGTACTTTTCGATGGGAAGGGACAAGGAAAAAGACTAACAAGTGTTTTACTTACTGTTTAACATTAACTACTTTACTTATTACTGCTTATCATATCAAGTGATATTATCAGTTGGTAGATCAAATCGCTAAAACACGTTGTAGGCTGTACTTTTCGATGGGAAGGGACAAGGAAAGTGACTAACAAGTGTTTTACTTACTGTTTAACATTAACTACTTTACCTATTACTGCTTATCATACCAATTGATATTATCAGTTGGTAGACCAAATCGCTACAACACGTTGTAGGCTGTACTTTTCGATGGGAAGGGACAAGGAAAGTGACTAACAAGTGTTTTACTAACTGTTTAACATTAACTACTTTACTTATTACTGCTTATCATATCAAGTGATATTATCAGTTGGTAGACCAAATCGCTAAAACGCGTTGTAGGCTGTACTTTTCGATGGGAAGGGACAAGGAAAGTGACTAACAAGTGTTTTACTTACTGTTTAACATTAACTACTTTACCTATTACTGCTTATCATATCAAGTGATATTATCAGTTGGTAGATCAAATCGCTAAAACGCGTTGTAGGCTGTACTTTTCGATGGGAAGGGACAAGGAAAGTGACTAACAAGTGCTTTACTTACTGTTTAACATTAACTACTTTACCTATTACTGCTTATCATATCAAGTGATATTATCAGTTGGTAGATCAAATCGCTAAAACACGTTGTAGGCTGTACTTTTCGATGGGAAGGGACAAGGAAAGTGACTAACAAGTGCTTTACTTACTGTTTAACATTAACTACTTTACCTATTACTGCTTATCATATCAAGTGATATTATCAGTTGGTAGATCAAATCGCTAAAACACGTTGTAGGCTGTACTTTTCGATGGGAAGGGACAAGGAAAGTGACTAACAAGTGTTTTACTTACTGTTTAACATTAACTACTTTACTTATTACTGCTTATCATATCAAGTGATATTATCAGTTGGTAGATCAAATCGCTAAAACACGTTGTAGGCTGTACTTTTCGATGGGAAGGGACAAGGAAAGTGACTAACAAGTGTTTTACTTACTGTTTAACATTAACTACTTTACTTATTACTGCTTATCATATCAATTGATATTATCAGTTGGTAGACCAAATCGCTAAAACACGTTGTAGGCTGTACTTTCGATGGGAAGGGACAAGGAAAGTGACTAACAAGTGTTTTACTTACTGTTTAACATTAACTACTTTACCTATTACTGGTTATCATATCAAGTGATATTATCAGTTGGTAGATCAAATCGCTAAAACACGTTGTAGGCTGTACTTTTCTGATGGGAAAGGACAAGGGAAGTGACTAACAAGTGTTTTACTTACTGTTTAACATTAACTACTTTACTTATTACTGCTTATCATATCAAGTGATATTATCAGTTGGTAGACCAAATCGCTAAAACACGTTGTAGGCTGTACTTTTCGATGGGAAGGGACAAGGAAAGTGACTAACAAGTGCTTTACTTACTGTTTAACATTAACTACTTTACCTATTACTGCTTATCATATCAAGTGATATTATCAGTTGGTAGATCAAATCGCTAAAACACGTTGTAGGCTGTACTTTTCGATGGGAAGGGACAAGGAAAGTGACTAACAAGTGCTTTACTTACTGTTTAACATTAACTACTTTACCTATTACTGCTTATCATATCAAGTGATATTATCAGTTGGTAGATCAAATCGCTAAAACACGTTGTAGGTTGTACTTTTCGATGGAAGGACAAGGAAAGTGACTAACAAGTGTTTTACTTACTGTTTAACATTAACTACTTTACCTATTACTGCTTATCATATCAAGTGATATTATCAGTTGGTAGACCAAATCGCTAAACACGCGTTGTAGGCTGTACTTTTCGATGGGAAGGGACAAGGAAAGTGACTAACAAGTGTTTTACTTACTGTTTAACATTAACTACTTTACCTATTACTGCTTATCATATGAATCGATATTATCAGTTGGTAGACCAAATCGCTATAACACGTTTTAGGCTGTGCTTTTTCGGATGGGAAGGGACAAGGAAAGTGACTAACAAGTGTTTTACTTTACTGTTTAACATTAACTACTTTACTTATTACTGCTTATCATATCAAGTGATATTATCAGTTGGTAGACCAAATCGCTAAAACACGTTGTAGGCTGTACTTTTCGATGGGAAGGGACAAGGAAAGTGACTAACAAGTGTTTTACTTACTGTTTAACATTAACTACTTTACTTATTACTGCTTATCATATCAAGTGATATTATCAGTTGGTAGATCAAATCGCTAAAACACGTTGTAGGCTGTACTTTTCGATGGGAAGGGACAAGGAAAGTGACTAACAAGTGTTTTACTTACTGTTTAACATTAACTACTTTACTTATTACTGCTTATCATATCAAGTGATATTATCAGTTGGTAGATCAAATCGCTAAAACACGTTGTAGGCTGTACTTTTCGATGGGAAGGGACAAGGAAAGTGACTAACAAGTGTTTTACTTACTGTTTAACATTAACTACTTTACCTATTACTGCTTATCATATCAAGTGATATTATCAGTTGGTAGATCAAATCGCTAAAACACGTTGTAGGTTGTACTTTTCGATGGGAAGGGACAAGGGAAGTGACTAACAAGTGTTTTACTTACTGTTTAACATTAACTACTTTACCTATTACTGCTTATCATATCAAGTGATATTATCAGTTGGTAGATCAAATCGCTAAAACACGTTGTAGGTTGTACTTTTCGATGGGAAGGGACGAGGAAAGTGACTAACAAGTGTTTTACTTACTGTTTAACATTAACTACTTTACCTATTACTGCTTATCATATCAAGTGATATTATCAGTTGGTAGATCAAATCGCTAAAACACGTTGTAGGCTGTACTTTTCGATGGGAAGGGACAAGGGAAGTGACTAACAAGTGTTTTACTTACTGTTTAACATTAACTACTTCACTTATTACTGCTTATCATATCGAGTGATATTATCAGTTGGTAGACCAAATCGCTAAAACACGTTGTAGGCTGTACTTTTCGATGGGAAGGGGCAAGGGAAGTGACTAACAAGTGTTTTACTTACTGTTTAACATTAACTACTTTACTTATTACTGCTTATCATATCGAGTGATATTATCAGTTGGTAGACCAAATCGCTAAAACACGTTGTAGGCTGTACTTTTCGATGGGAAGGGACAAGCAAAAAGAAAAACAAGTTTGTTACTTACTGTTTAACATTGACTACTTCACTTATTACTGCTTATCGTATCAAGTAATATTATCAGTTGGTAGATCAAATCGCTAAAACACGTTGTAGGCTGTACTTTTCGATGGGAAGGGACAAGGGAAGTGACTAACAAGTGTGGTGCTCATTGTTTAACATTAACTACTTCATTGATGACTGCTTATCATATCAAGTGATATTATCAGTTGGTAGATCAAATCGCTAAAACACGTTGTAGGCTGTAATTTTCGATGGGAAGGGACAAGGAAAAAGACTAACAAGTGTTTTACTTACTGTTTAACATTAACTACTTTACTTATTACTGCTTATCATATCAAGTGATATTATCAGTTGGTAGATAAAATCGCTAAAACACGTTGTAGGCTGTACTTTTCGATGGGAAGGGACAAGGAAAGTGACTAACAAGTGTTTTACTTACTGTTGAACATTAACTACTTTACTTATTACTGCTTATCATATCAAGTGATATTATCAGTTGGTAGATCAAATCGCTAAAACACGTTGTAGGCTGTACTTTTCGATGGGAAGGGACAAGGGAAGTGACTAACAAGTTTTTTACTTACTGTTTAATAATAACTACTTTACTTATTACTGCTTATCATATCAAGTGACTAACAAGTGTTTTACTTACTGTTTAACATTAACTACTTTACTCATTACTGCTTATCATATCAAGTGATATTATCAGTTGGTAGATCAAATCGCTTAAACACGTTGTAGGCTGTACTTTTCGATGGGAAGGGACAAGGAAAGTGACTAACAAGTGTTTTACTCACTGTTTAACATTAACTACTTTACCTATTACTGCTTATCATATCAAGTGATATTATCAGTTGGTAGATCAAATCGCTAAAACACGTTGTAGGCTGTACTTTTCGATGGGAAGGGACAAGGGAAGTGACTAACAAGTGTTTTACTTACTGTTTAACATTAACTACTTTACTTATTGCTGCTTATCATATCGAGTGATATTATCAGTTGGTAGACCAAATCGCTAAAACACGTTGTAGGCTGTACTTTTCGATGGGAAGGGACAAGGAAAGTGACTAACAAGTGTTTTACTTACTGTTTAACATTAACTACTTTACTTATTACTGCTTATCATATCAAGTGATATTATCAGTTGGTAGATCAAATCGCTAAAACACGTTGTAGGCTGTACTTTTTGATGGGAAGGGACAAGCAAAGTGAAAAACAAGTTTGTTACTTACTGTTTAACATTGACTACTTCACTTATTACTGCTTATCGTATCAAGTAATATTATGAGTTGGTAGATCAAATCGCTAAAACACGTTGTAGGCTGTACTTTTCGATGGGAAGGGTCAAGGAAAGTGACTAGCAAGTGTGTTACTTATTGTTTAACATTAACTACTTCATTTATGACTGCTTATCATATCAAGTGATATTATCAGTTGGTAGACCAAATCGCTAAAACACGTTGTAGGCTGCACTTTTCAATGTGAAGGGACAAGGAAAGTGACTAACAAGTGTTTTACTTACTGTTTAACATTAATTACTTTACTTATTACTGCTTATCATATCAAGTGATATTATCAGTTGGTAGATCAAATCGCTAAAACACGTTGTAGGCTGTACTTTTTGATGGGAAGGGACAAGCATAGTGAAAAACAAGTTTGTTACTTACTGTTTAACATTGACTACTTCACTTATTACTGCTTATCGTATCAAGTAATATTATCAGTTGGTAGACCAAATCGCTAAAACACGTTGTAGGCTGTACTTTTCGATGGGAAGGGACAAGGAAAGTGACTAACAAGTGTTTCACTTACTGTTTAACATTAACTACTTTACTTATTACTGCTTATCATATCAAGTGATATTATCAGTTGGTAGATAAAATCGCTAAAACACGTTGTAGGCTGTACTTTTTGATGGGAAGGGACAAGCAAAGTGATAAACAAGTTTGTTACTTACTGTCTAACATTAACTACTTCCCTTATTACTGCTTATCATATCAAGTGATATTATCAGTTGGTAGATCAAATCGCTAAAACACGTTGTAGGCTGTACTTTTCGATGGGAAGGGACAAGGAAAGTGACTACCAAGTGTTTCACTTACTGTTTAACATTAACTACTTTACTTATTACTGCTTATCATATCAAGTGATATTATCAGTTGGTAGATCAAATCGCTAAAACACGTTGTAGGCTGTACTTTTTGATGGGAAGGGACAAGCAAAGTGAAAAACAAGTTTGTTACTTACTGTCTAACATTAACTACTTCCCTTATTACTGCTTATCATATCAAGTGATATTATCAGTTGGTAGACCAAATCGCTAAAACACGTTGTAGGCTGTACTTTTCGATGGGAAGGGACAAGGAAAGTGACTAACAAGTGTTTTACTTACTGTTGAACATTAACTACTTTACTTATTACTGCTTATCATATCAAGTGATATTATCAGTTGGTAGATCAAATCGCTAAAACACGTTGTAGGCTGTACTTTTCGATGGGAAGGGATAAGGAAAGTGACTAACAAGTGTTTTACTTACTGTTTAACATTAACTACTTCACTTATTACTGCTTATCATATTAAGTGATATTATCAGTTGGTAGATCAAATCGCTAAAACACGTACATTTTCATAGGGAAGGGACAAGCAAAGTGACTAACAAGTTTGTTACTTACTGTTTGACATTAACTACTTCACTTATTACTGCTTATCATATCAAGTGATATTATCAGTTGGTAGATCAAATCGCTAAAACACGTTGTAGGCTGTACTTTTCGATGGGAAGGGACAAGGAAAGTGACTACCAAGTGTTTCACTTACTGTTTAACATTAACTACTTTACTTATTACTGCTTATCATATCAAGTGATATTATCAGTTGGTAGATCAAATCGCTAAAACACGTTGTAGGCTGTAATTTTTGATGGGAAGGGACAAGCAAAGTGAAAAACAAGTTTGTTACTTACTGTCTAACATTAACTACTTCCCTTATTACTGCTTATCATATCAAGTGATATTATCAGTTGGTAGACCAAATCGCTAAAACACGTTGTAGGCTGTACTTTTCGATGGGAAGGGACAAGGAAAGTGACTAACAAGTGTTTTACTTACTGTTGAACATTAACTACTTTACTTATTACTGCTTATCATATCAAGTGATATTATCAGTTGGTAGATCAAATCGCTAAAACACGTTGTAGGCTGTACTTTTCGATGGGAAGGGATAAGGAAAGTGACTAACAAGTG
This sequence comes from Aplectana chamaeleonis, assembly GCA_029168955.1. Lineage (NCBI taxonomy): Eukaryota > Metazoa > Nematoda > Chromadorea > Rhabditida > Cosmocercidae > Aplectana > Aplectana chamaeleonis. Next base: position 165,969 of record JAPDOI010000621.1, on the reverse strand, counting down.
TTTTACTTACTGTTTAACATTAACTACTTCACTTATTACTGCTTATCATATTAAGTGATATTATCAGTTGGTAGATCATATCGCTAAACCACGTACATTTTCATAGGGAAGGGACAAGCAAAGTGACTAACAAGTTTGTTACTTACTGTTTGACATTAACTACTTCACTTATTACTGCTTATCATATCAAGTGATATTATCAGTTGGTAGATCAAATCGCTAAAACACGTTGTAGGCTGTACTTTTCGATGGGAAGGGACAAGGAAAGTGACTACCAAGTGTTTCACTTACTGTTTAACATTAACTACTTTACTTATTACTGCTTATCATATCAAGTGATATTATCAGTTGGTAGATCAAATCGCTAAAACACGTTGTAGGCTGTAATTTTTGATGGGAAGGGACAAGCAAAGTGAAAAACAAGTTTGTTACTTACTGTCTAACATTAACTACTTCACTTATTACTGCTTATCATATCAAGTGATATTATCAGTTGGTAGATCAAATCGCTAAAACACCTTGTAGGCTGTACTTTTCGATGGGAAGGGACAAGGAAAGTGACTAACAAGTGTTTTACTTACTGTTGAACATTAACTACTTTACTTATTACTGCTTATCATATCAAGTGGTATTATCAGTTGGTAGATCAAATCGCTAAAACACGTTGTAGGCTGTACTTTTCGATGGGAAGGGATAAGGAAAGTGACTAACAAGTGTTTTACTTACTGTTTAACATTAACTACTTCACTTATTACTGCTTATCATAGTAAGTGATATTATCAGTTGGTAGATCAAATCGCTAAAACACGTACATTTTCGTAGGGAAGGGACAAGCAAAGTGACTAACAAGTTTGTTACTTACTGTTTGACATTAACTACTTCACTTATTACTGCTTATCATATCAAGTGATATTATCAGTTGGTAGATCAAATCGCTAAAACACGTTGTAGGCTGTACTTTTCGATGGGAAGGGACGAGGAAAGTGACTAACAAGTGTTTTACTTACTGTTTAACATTAACTACTTTACCTATTACTGCTTATCATATCAAGTGATATTATCAGTTGGTAGACCAAATCGCTGAAACACGTTGCAGGCTGTACTTTTTGATGGGAAGGGACAGGGAAAGTGACTAACAAGTTTGTTACTTACTGTTTAACATAGACTACTTCACTTATTACTGCTTATCATATCAAGTGATATTATCAGTTGGTAGATCAAATCGTTAAAACACGTACTTTTTCGTAGGGAAGAGAAAGGGGAAGTGACTAACAAGTTTGTTACTTTCTGATGACGTCATCAAAGTGCATGGGGCATCTGATGACGTCATCAGGATGCCGAGGAAAGAGAGTCGTACGTCATTTGTAGCGTGCGCAACAAGTCAATCACTTACTGATTGTCATATCAATCCATACTATTTGTAAAATATTGAAAATTTTCACAGATATTACTTTGTAATATCAATAAAAGTGAACAATTCTATCAAAAAGGGGTCTTCCAAGCGAAAGAGGTTTGGTTGGCGTCAGAAACGTTCCAACAAAAAGGGAACAATAGGCAAGTAGGATGAGGAGAGTCTACAAAAATTGAACATATTTTCTGAGACTGATTTTCTTGGCCGAAACTTCTTAATAGCGGAAACAAACCGTTGTGTCATTTCACGAGGAATAGTTCAATGGTTTCCAAGTATGGACTTCCATTCTTGACGAGATTATAAGAAAATACTCTTATTTCATGCTGCACTTTGAGTTCACTTCTCGTAGCAGCTGGAGCTAGCCGTCTGTGTAGGTAAAGTTGAAATCATTTTCTCTTCTAATGATAACTAATAGGTGCACATAATTATACATTTTTATCGTTACTCGCATAATCGGAGACTATTTGGAACGACAGAGTGCTTCCGTGTGAAACACCGCAACGGTTTGTTTTCGCTGTTAAGAAGTTTCGGCCAAGAAAATCAGTCTCAGAAAATATTGTTCAATTTTTGTAGACTCTCCTCATCCTACTTGCCTATTGTTCCCTTTTTGTTGGAACGTTTCTGACGCCAACCAAACCTCTTTCGCTTGGAAGACCCCTTTTTGATAGATGCTCGTAGCTGTTCAAATGAATGTTACCACACTACGATTGCCACAAAAAAGAGCAGCAGCTGAGGCGACGAATGGATGACGAGGGCAGCACGTGCTGCTTGCAGCGGCACAAAGGCAGCACGTGCTGCTCGAGCAGCAGCTCTTCCCCTCGTGCTGCCCTCGCTATCCTCGTCGAGGTGAAAGTCTATTGTGCTCCATTACGACCCAGCGATCCTTTGAAGGAGGTGGCTCAAACGCTCAAATGAGCTCAACGTCGGCCAGAGCGCGCAATTCTGGGCATCCACCTCTCCGACAAAGTAGGAGTAGAAGTATCACGGCACCGAACTGGGCCGAAGGATTGGATTCATGCTGCTCTCAAACGCAAGTGGATCTACGCTGCAAAACTTTCCGAGAACAGTGGTAACAGGTGGGCACGGATAGCCACAGACTGGAAGCCTAAATGCAAAAGTTGCAAAAAAAGACCACAAGTGAGATGGCTAGATGGTATAGCAAAGTTTCAAGGAAGAAGAACGAAGGAAATCCTCCCTGACTGGACTTCTACGCTCAGTGGAGATATGAAGAAAACTGATGAACTCTTCGCACATACAGCTCGAAATCATTTGTGTGCCGGTACGATCAGGAGAATAAATATGTGAATATGTAGGAGATACTCTTACTTTTTTTGATTGACTGATGTCATGCTGTCGAAAAAACGAAGTTTCGCTACTTGAGTGCCCGAGAACAACGACTTAGTGGGATTCCAAACCGCAGTCACGCATCGAACGGAATGTTCCGCCGTATCAAGAAAGATTCCGACTTAACCTTGTTGTATGAGAAAGCGTCGTTTAGTTTCCAACTGGTAGTCCCTCGTAGTCGATCTAACATATGTAGTAGTAACCCAGCAAGAAATGTCATCAGAACTTGATGCGTGTGCTTGATTTGACGATTTCGAATTCTATAAATGCAGTTGTATCGCCAAGACGACCACTGCATTGGACACTCGCATGTTGAGCCGATAATTTACAGTGACAACAGGGATATCGCGGAGTCTTACTGCGTGGTCCTGGGTTTCTTTCGATGTCAGATCGTACTATTAGAATACGAAAGAGTGCAGCGGTCAGCCAGTTACACTACTCCCATGCAGGAAAAATCCTCGTGCAGTAGTTGATGCTCGTTTAATGAGTCTTTTTGGTAGTCGACTCCACAGATTCATCACGCGTATGTCGAGCAGCCGGGATCTTGCTGCTACGGATTGTTGTTGCTATGGCCAGCGATCTTGTTTCCATTTGCAAATTGTTGGATCTTCCTTCTAACAGTCAACTTGCACCTTTCTCGGGTTCCCGCAGTAAGTCCTAAAACAACTATCGTGAGACTGAGTTTTTTTTGGTGCTACTTAACCCAGTAGCAAGTTATCCACGTGACGTGAGGGCACAGTGAATGACGAAGAGAATTTCATCGTCAATGTCATCCTACACGCCTCTACACGTACTCGAGCAGCAGCTGCCAGCTCGAGCGTTAACATTCTGCGTGCTCCAGGTGCCACCACTTGGGGCAGCACAGGAAGTTCTCAGCAACACATACATACCTATAAAACAACCTGCTTTGTAGTATGATGCTCCAATATGTTCAAGACATCTATGCACCTGATTTTTCTTAGAGAAAACTACAACGGGTGCGGAAGGAATAAGGAATGCCTACAATAGACGCCTGATTGCCACCTTCATCAGTAATGCGGATCACTTCCTGTGAAGCAACGCTGCCAATTTCAGTCACAACACTTCCATATTACGCAATGTCCAGAATCCTGCCCATCCCAACTATTTCGGAATATGCGGTGTTCTTAACAAAACGAAATTACACTCCGCAGTTGCGGACCGTCGCTATTGCATAACGCGTTTCGATGATAATCGTTCTGGAACGACGGGTAATCGTTGCTAAACCACGAGGTCCTGGCACGATTACCATCAGGCCGCGTGCTGCTGCAGCGGTTCCCCACAACTGCGGGACGACATGTTGTTCCGATAGGGGCAGTGTTTTCACACCGCTGCAAGCTGCGACTTCCACTAATCGAACATCAAAGATAGGCCATCTCTAGGCTCGAGCGCAGGATACTGCAGTACGAGATTTGTATCTGACCACCTGTCCTCTACGCCAACTAATCCTATATTTGGAAATGTGACATTTTGAAGTCGATTGCAGCGAAGCTGACCGGCCCAGACTATCCCGCGTGACTTTTGTGACCATTTTGCACACCTCAAGGCACAAAGGCGCATGATTAATGATACAATCCCTGATAAGCGTCGCGACTGTCAATGTGGAGGTAATTATGCACTACATTCTTCTTGTCCTGCAGGACCAACTTCTCTGTCTACTCGTGATATGTGGAATAAGCCGTACGACGTCGCCTTCTTTTGGCGAATATGAGAAGCTCTACTATGGCCCATGAGAAGAAGAATGTATCAGGCACCACCACTTCAAACCACCGCCCAGAGCGGAACCGACTCTTTCCAAATGAGAAGTCGCCGTCCGTACAGCAGCTGGGAGTCGAAACAGAACCGCGACTCCTCTGGTTGCTAAAGCAGCCTTGGCTTCCGCCCGGCCGGTTTCGGGGCGACTGCGGTGCTATCGCTAGAGATCAAGAGACACAGAACGTATTGTTCTTTAAAAGATGAGATGCGGTTTACGCGATCAGCGGGTATAAAAGCGGCTCGCCTCCCACAAACGGGTAGTTATTCTTCCGGGGCCACTCCTGAAAAATGACTTTGGGTCCCTCTCTTGAGCACAATTTTTAGCGGCGGATAGGATACACGCCGACTTCCTCACTGCAGACCAAGCCAGATGGTATCCTTGTTGCGCCCTGTAGCAGTACTAACTTCATTGCCCACTAACTGTGACAGTCTCCTTATCCTCTTAAGAGGTTTCATCTCCTTGAAAAGAAGCAGGAGCGAATACAAATCAGCAGAATAGGTATTCTCAGAAATTGCTCGGACAGCAACCTCAGTTGGAAACCGGATACCACTCGGAGCGGAACCGCGGTTGCCTAGATAGCAGCCGTGGTCGCTTGAAAAGATCACTGGTTTTTGCTCAAAGCGGAGAGACAGCACTCTCCAAGATCGCTTCGAGCGGCGATTTGTCTGAGTAGCTGTGTTTTCGGAAATCTCAGAACCTAGTTGTTCCTTCTCCATGAAGGAAACGATTTCAGCACCTTTCGGGATGTGACTAATCAAACAAATGCCTTCTGTGAAGGCTCAGTCTCCCCGTGCTCGCACGTTAATGCCGCACGCAGCGCAATTTTCATCTCCTGATACTCAATGGATAACAGAACCTGTGCATAGTGTTTGGACTATTAAGCATGCTTGAGATACAAAACCAGCTATATGTATTGGTGCTCTGTCACACAGCTCCAAAGCTATTCAAGAATAAAAGAGGACGACGCAGTTTACAGTGTCTCAAGAAGCAAAAAATATATCTAAGAGAGAATCGCGCAAGATGGCATTGAGGTCGCAGGTTTTGGAATGATAAGGTTGACTGTGGTCAGTCAGCAAGGCCTTGGAGGAGCTTGGACAGTAGGATGTCTCAGGTGAGTTCGTGATTAGCTACTTCTCAACCACTTTCCTCTATCTACTACCAGAGAAAATTAGCTGCTCTAGTTTCAAAGGAATTAGGAAAACAACTCACATACGCATAGAAAGAGACCACTGCGTTTCCTGAATCGAGTCCTCAGGGCTCCATCTGAGATTTCTTTCAAAGAGAAACGAAATAGGGGGAGTTTCATGGCAAGAAATACCGCAAAATGCTGAACAAGGACAAGAAAAAACTGATAAATGACTATAAATGAAATGTTCTGCTTGACGACTCCCGGGGGTAGGAGACGTCATGAAAAAAGTTAATTTTAGAGTGGTGGGGGATAGATAGAGGAACATTACTGTATGTTGGGTTTTCACTATGGAGTATCCGGTAGAGAGGGGGGAAAAATTAAGAAAAAACATTAGCGCGTTCTCTTCCATCGTCCACCATGGCTGTGCTTTCGGTTTTTAGAAACGAAAATTGGTTGGCTACTACATCTGACTTCTGTCTATCTCAATCTGTTCTATTTGGATCAATATGGGGAACAATTTTTGTACACTTCTTTTTCGCTATATTCCCATAGTTTTTCACTCACTCATCCTCGAACTCCAGATAATCGAAAAAAATTTTACGTGATCGATCCAAGTTCAGTAGCTGTGGACGAGTTTCGACGCAAAGTGGGCTAAGTAACAGCATGTAAAACGTCATAAGGCAAGGGCGATGCATCGGGCACTGCGTAAAATAGATCTAGCAAGAAGCGGAGCATCAGAATTTCAGGTTGAAGCCCTCTTGAAAGTGGGCGGGAGAGCAACGCATAAGGAGGATCCTCAGCACCGCGTAAGAATAACAGTGGGTAGACTATCGATCTGCGCTGTAAGCCGATCGTGAAGGGACTCTCATAAGTAATGCGGGTCGGATTCTTTGAGTAAGGTTTATTCTACTTTTTTGTAGCCAAGTTTTCTAAGCTTCTCGACGCGAAATTCCGGTCAGCTTCTCGAGGCCAAATTCCGGTCCGGTCCGATGGTACACTTTTTTATAGTTGTTCCATAAATTCGTAGAGCTTCCGAGTATGTGATGGTACATTTAAAAAATTTGCTCTATTTTCAAATTGTTCTAAATGTCCTCAAGAGCTTTGGAACATATTATGGTACTTTTTTATTGTTACAAAAGTTCTTGAGAGTTTCGGAGCATGTAATGGTACATTTTATATGATGTGCTTTCCGAAAATAGGTTCTTCATCGTCTTTTCTTTTGCGTTTAGAAGTTGCTTGAATTCTTATTAATAAAAACATTTGAACACTTTTTCAAAAAGGTAGGACACCCTGCAGCCGTTTTTTCAAGTTTTAAAATCAAAGTTGAAATTGCCAATTCTCCAGTAGCCTCTGAAGGTAGACATCAAAGAGCCCCCGTTAGATTCTTTGTCGAATAGTGTTTCGAGGGCCCCCGTAAAATTCTTCGTCGAATAGTGTTTTCAGGTACAGACATTCACTGTAGCTCCATCAAAGGTCTGCGTCTTTCATATTCATGTGGCGAGAGCATTCCATGGAAGTAAATAGCTGTGAAGCTCGGATTTACCGGCCTGGCTCGGCTTGGGGCAATAAAAGACTGGAACCAAATAATAAGTTTGGGTCCGTCAGAGTGAGAAGTGTGGCGATCGATCATACCTAATTTTCTAACAATTATAGTTCTCCATAACTGACCTACTGCTGACTACGCCCGGCCGGGAATGTAAAGGTACGATTTCACCGGAAATGCAATTTTAAAGAGTAATCAAATATTAGGAATGGGTGCACATTTCATATGCATCATTCAAAGAGCCAATCTTTTCCAAAAATTTATGTATATTATGATCAGTTTTCTTCTTATTATTACGTCTAGAACTCGTTACCCTCTTTTTTGAATTGAGAGACAAAAATACGGCTGATTGGGTTCGCAATCTAGCGGGTTAGGAATATTAGAGATGTTTCCAAATTCTTGAATATTATTGTCGCGAAGGCGAGCTTCCGCTCCTAAGGTGGGTCTGCAGCGTGACCACCCCGTCGATCAGCGGCGACCAACCGGTCGTATCGATGCTGTCCGGCGAGGGGGGACGGCGGTCACTCGCGGCTCCACTCCCTCTGCCTTCGGCAGCCGGACAAATTTTGTGCTGCCCTCCTCCTTTTTCCTTCCGTCGCTGTTCGAGGGGCTACCCAGCCCCTAGAACCATATATTACATATTACCACAGCCATCTTCTAGCCGAACATCGGTCCGGCCCTCCTTGCAGCCGTAGGCCCCGTAGGTTATTATATAATACATAACATACTACGGACATGATTCTGTCTGTATTCATACTAACCCCTTAATCATCTCTCACATAATAATTCCTGTCCAATAAACAGTAATCGTTCTGGTGTCGTGGTTTGTGATTATCGGATCGCATCCGATCGTATTTTATGTTTTGCACCTTGTGTATGATGTTTCCCCATTGTGGTCCCCCGGACTTAGAAAGTGGGAGGGTAGGTCTTAGGTCCCCTGGGTTAGAGTATAGGTAATACATATACAATACAGTCATAATACAGTAGGGTGAGCGGGTGAACCCGTCCCTCACCACTGGGGTCTATCCGATACGCGTCATGGTGCATCGGACGTTGCTATTCGGATCCGCATTGAACATTATTGATCGAGTAAGGGTGCCCTGCTACTGGCACTTCGGTCGGCGGGGTACAAAGTTCACCCCCCCCCCCACACACACACAACATTACCTACATGGGGTACGGTAATACAGGGGGACAAATAGCAGGGTTAGGCAGCGCGCGTTAATACAGACATAATTAAGCCGTAATACAGCAACTAGGGTGCAAAGCAGGGACCGAAGCCATGAGAGGGAAGTTGACTAGGATTGTGTCTAACTAGTCTACGGACCTTTCACACTGATCAGGGGCTGAGGTCACAGCAATACCTAGGTAAGTCGGCCGCTACAGGCTAGTGGAGCTGAGTAGGGATAGAGCCGGCGCCTTAAATGGGTACACTTGCCGTCTAGTGCCTGCCCCCTGGTTTGGAGTGTGTCCCAGGGTGGGTGGATGGCCGTGCCAAGTGGAGGCAGAGCAAGGTGTAGGCATTTGCCGTTGCGCTAAAAAAATCCTACGGAATCACCTAGGGAAACCGGTCTCATCCTCACCACCATGTGGCTTGGCCAGCCAATAAGGTAGGCGGAGGTACGGTGTTTGCGGGAGCAGTCTTGCTCGCTCGATGGTGGCTAACGGCATTGGGAAGTCACCCTTACCCCAATCCAGTGAAGCGGTACCCTGAGCGGCTGACCCACCTTTGTATTTGACCCTTAATACAGCTTACTACAATTTAATACAGCTGCCTAAATCTGCGGGCCCTGCACGATGGATAATACAGCATGAAATGACCTGCGAGTGTTTGGGCAGGCTCCCCTCCCCAGAAATAGGAAAGGGGTGAACACAGAGGAAGAAACATCCCAAAAAATTCAAAAATCACCCCTCACGAACGGAAACTTTCCGTTAATCACACATTAGCACCATTTCACTCATTTAGACAAAAATACTCAATTTTTAATTCCCAATTAACTCTCTCTTCATACTACTTTCACAGTATAACTCTCCTAACTATCCCACTCTCTCATTTCACCTCTCATAATAGGATGTCTGTGGTAAACCGCGTCGCGTCGAGTACCATGTTGAAGTTCCTTTGTTGTACCCACGACTTAGTCGTGGGAAACTCTTTAATTCCAGATCTCATCTCGACTTGGCTAATATAGCGCTAGCTATCGACCCCACCTGTTTATCAACGACGATGTCTGCGTCCGGCCGCAAGAAGGGTGACTTGACCAAAGCGGTCAATTCGCTCAAGGAGCAGCTGGCCGCATTTGATCCAGCCTTGCTGGAGAAGAAGGAGGCCGACGATAAGTTTGGCGATACTGCGGAGGTGTAGGAGAATAAATATTCACTGTTGCATTTTGCCTGTGTTTTTAAGCGCTTAATTAATACTAGAGTGAGGATCGAATATTCGAGCTCAAATAAATATTCGAATTTTTCGAGCGAATTTTCATTCGAAAATTCGATTATTCGAAAAGTGTGAATATTCGAGCATTATTCGAATTCGACTATTCGCAAAAGGTGAAAATTCGAACATTATTCAAATTCGACTATTCGGAAAAGGTGAATATTCGAATATTATTCGAATTCGACTATTCGGAAAAGGTGAATAGTCGAAATTATTCAAATTCGATTATTCGCAGAGGTGAATATTCGAACGTTATTCGAATTTGAATACCCGAGCTGATTTAACAGAAAATATGAAAATCATCTCTAATGTATGAAGGAATCGACATACCCTTTAAGACTGAATTCATTTTACTCACTATTCCATTGTTCCATTTTTCCGAGCGCAAGAGCTAAATTTTTTCCCCACACCGTCTGATGAGGCTACCAGGGCGGTTCTAACAGGGGGAGCCACATGGCAATCAAACTTGGCCACGCCCATTTTTTTCATGCCGCCGCGCAATGATAACACCAACCATAGCTTCGTTAGGTGGAGCCATGTACTCGACCAACCTTCACCCCTGGGCAGGTGAAGTGGGGAACCTTCACCATTGAGAGACCCGGTGACAACAAGTGAAACGCCCCGAAAAAAAAAAAGAAAGTGACCCAACATTTATGCAAGTCATTTTCAAGATTGAGTCAGTGTCACTGCCGGTTTTTCGTCCATAACTTTTTTGTGCTCAGAGATAGATAGACCTTTGGTGAAAGTTGTTTTGGTATTCACATACAATTCTGCATTGAAAAATGCTTTCGGTTTTGGAAAATAAGTTCTCCTTCTTCCAGCCGAATTCAGTCTATAAAGTGCATTTATTAGCCTGAAATTATTTGTTTTTCGTTCATAACTTTTTTGTGCTTGGAGAGACCTTTGGTGAAGCTTGTTTTCAAAATCTCGATGAAATTCTACGTCAACTTGCGCTTCCAGTTGGGAAAAGTATTTTCTCGATCCTTCAGTCTAATTCATTTTACGAAGCACTGGTATAACTCTTTAACCTTTGGAGATAGGGTTTTGGTGAACGTCGTTTTTGAAATCTACGTAAAAGTCTGCGTCGAATGACATATCGGGTTCCTAACTTTGCTTGCTTCATAAGCCAGACAGGTCGGTGGAGCCGAGCCCCGTTGTTGGCTCCGGCAGAACTCTGCGTCTCTCATTAAAACCATAGAGGCGAGAGCACTCTTTGAAGATAACTATGAAAATCGGCTTCACCGACCTGGCTGACTTACGGGGCAAGCAAAGTTAGGAACCCGATATATCACTCGACGCCGAATTTTACAGATATTTCATAAACAACCTTTACCAAAACCCTATCTCACACTGTTAAAGAGTTATAGGCGAAAAACTGGTGTTTCGTAAAATGATTCAGGCTGAAGGATCGGAGAATATTTTTTCAAACTGGAAACGCTATTCGATGCAGAATTTTATGGGGATTCCGAAAAGAACCCTCACGAAAGGGCTGTCTCGTAGGGTAAAAAGTTATGGACGAAAAACTGATTGCTTTTAGTAAAAGAAACGTTAATTCATAGATTGAAATTGGCTGAGAGATTGGCAACGTATTTTCTCAAATTGAAAACATTATTTGAAGCAAAATTTCATGGAGATTTCGGAAACAGCTCTGTTCGAAGATCCATCTAAAAGGGGAAAAATGGTATGAGCGAAAAACCGGAAGTTTTTCAAAAATCGCTTGAAGAAATTTTCCGACAAATTTTGACTCCAAGACAGCTCAAAGGAAATTCTTCATGACCTACGCAGATCATTTCACTAAGAATAGTGAATTTCTAAAGAAATTCATCTAACGAAAAAAAATGTTTCAAAATTAATGTTTAAAAATAAAAAATACATTGATTGCAAGAAAAAGAGGATTAAGAAAACGTCAAATTTTGAAGTTGCAAATATATAGGGAACCTTCACCATTCCCCACCAGGGATGAGCGAAATTCCGCGTTTCGCGTTCCGAAACCCGAAGTTTCGCGCGTTTTTGACCTTCCGCGTTCCGCCTTCCGAAAACCGCAGAAAGGGCTGCGGAACGCGGAAAATGCGGAACAAAATATCGCGACTTCGTCTTTATTTGAAATTTCCCGGTTGATTTCTTTACATTGATTCGAATATTTTGACATTACATCGAATCTTCTATTTTTTCTTTTACTACCTCGCCATGAAAGAATATTATTCTGACAATTATTATCAGGTCCTAACGACCGGTCGAAACTACCAAATAACAGCTGATCTGGGTGTCATTTCCCAGAAATTTTTCTGTTGCTTTACTAGTTCAGTGATTTTTTTCTACGCTCCATATATGTGAAGTGTGTTGCGGGCTAACGCAAGAGCGCTTGGGATTTCCTGCGATTCCGTTAGAAACGTTTGGAGTAATTGTGGAGAAGCGGTTTTTCTTCCGTTGATGAGAGCGCAAAAGTTGGTATTAGGAGTCATTTATAATTCCGCCGCCGAGCGGCGCCGCACAGTGCATTTCTGTAATATTGATCGCGCGGCGTAGCACGATCGATATCATAGAAATGCACTTCGCTGCGCCGCTCGGCGGTGGAAGTATAAACGGCCCCTTACCACCAAGAAATGGTCTGGAATGGTTTCCTGAGAATCGAAAAGCATGGTAAAAAACCGTTCGATTTTTTGGTGTTAATCTTCTTTTATTCTCAGATGGCGTTCACGATCTTGTAAGAGCCCTTTTCGATAGGCTAGGAAGCTGATTTTCCGACAGTTTGCTGAAAATGGGTGCAACTACGTATCTTCTATTCCAATTTGGAGTTGATAGCTCAAATTTAGCGGCACTTCAAAATGGAGGTGGAAAACATTCAGAAACATATAAACATGTTATCATGAGCCACCCGACGTTCCTTCGTCCGTAAAAATGGACACTAATGAAAACCAGCACCGTTACTTATTGGATTTCGCCCAGGATTGTGCTTTTTTGAGACAGTATTACGCTGCAAGACTCACCGAAGGCAAAGGCTGTCAGAGGTTTCGCCTCTTTCTAATTTGAATCTCTCAGCAAAAGTCAAGCCAGAAAGGGACTCTTCGAGAAAAATACGTAGAGTTTCTGAAGTTCTGATCCTCTGGCTAAAGTATTGATTCGGCAATGTCATGAAATATTTTACAAAATGTTTTGGCGCACGATAACCTGAAGTAACAAGCCAACTGGGGAATGTAGTGAAATGATAAAAACACGATTCGATGGTCAATCATAGATCAGTTGTCGATAGTAAAAGACGAAAGATAGGATTTTACAAGCTTCTCCGTTGCACTTAATAAAACGAAAACAAAGGAGCTATGTAACTACAATACCCGCGCTAAGTTTTGTAAAAACGAAGAGCATTTGCAAAACTCGGCAAAAAAGGGCAAACAACGTCCGATGCCTACAACTTCGGAAGCTTTCTGAAAAATCGGACTTCTGTTGCGAAAGCCTCAGACCGATAAATGAAGGAGTTCGAAAAATCAACCTGCACAGATCTCAAGATCGCTCCACCTTCATGTTACTCACGAAGAGGAAACATAAAGATTGCTCTTCTACTACTTTTACAAATACTACTCAAAGTTACGCCGCACTTTGCCGCACGCGACGTTTTTGAGAAACGACAGCAGAAACAATTTTTAGATTGGATTTTTAGATTAGATTTCTGGATTTTCCTCAACAACAAAGCGATCCCAGGGAACCTCGGTACACAAAGCAATTTATTGGGTGGAAATTTGAGCTGTGAATATGATCGCGTTTTCTGAAACGTCTTCGTTCAAAAAGTTACGTGCATCGGCCTTTTTTCTGGCAAAGTTTGGCAAATGCTCCCCGTTGTTACAAAACTTAGCGCGGGACTGTATGTATTGAAACACTTTCCAGTTTATTGTAAGGCAGTAGTAAAACACTAGTGAAGCTTGGGAACCGTAGCGCTCCAATTCGTATCGTGCTTGATTTTGCTTTGACAAGTTCAATGGAGAAGCTTGTATGGCTAGGTCCTTGGCTTGTTTCCTCAAGAAAAAACATTTGAATTCAAACCGCGGCTGGCGTGGCGGTTCAAATTTCCACCAGCGGATGGCTGAGATTTAAACCGCCTCGCCAGCCGCGGTTTGAATTTTGATGTTTGCTCTTGAGGAAACAAGCCACGGACCTAAATATAGAATGCGGTCCTTCGTCTGTATTTGCTTATCGATAATCTGTCTATGTTTGGAAACCAAAACGCTTTTGTAATCATCTCACTACATTTCCCAGTTACTTCTTTACACTAGGTTATTGTGAGCCAAATATTTTTCATAAAAGTTCGAGGACATTTTTTGACTCCTTTGACCTCTGAATTCTCGTAAATATGACATTACCAAACCATTACTTTTGCAAGATAGCTAAACTATTAAAAATTCTTCACTCATCAGTCTGATACGTTGGTTCTGACAATTCTTGGACGTTTCCTTTCTCCAGTGGATGATATAGAATGTAGTACATATCTTTTGGTTCCGAGCGAAATTTACTCTGTTTCCTGACGCGCATGTGCGGAGCGAGGGTGGAGACAGCGAGAAAGTGTGGGGAGAAAGAGGCGCAGGGTAGCGCGCAGACGCACGCGATGAACGGAAACAAATTTCACTCGGAAAAAGAGATTATGTCTGTGCATGCTTCGAGATCGATTTCTATATGTATCCAGATGTTCTACTCAAGTTGCATAGTATGTAACTTACTAAAGGCAGTCATCGTCCATTCTCAATCGGCTCATGCAATCGCAGTAAAACGATCGGTGGCAGGAAATATGTTCCGAACGGTAAGGCGGATATGCACGGATGGAGATGAACTCCAAGAGTCACTACGGTTGGCATCAGAGGTTTCAGCCTTGAATGGCTATCCTGCTCTACAAAGGAATCGTCTACCCCACAGGAGTCGGGAACAGCGATCGCGTCAAGGGAAGTTGTCTCTCTGTATCCCATTTGTTTCTGATGAACTCAGCGCAGCGATTCAACGAAGTATCGTGAGGGCACAGTTACAAAATGACGTCATTCTTGTCAACATCCCTAATAAAAACTTTAAACGACAACTCGTGCGGAATAGACTCTACGACAAACGTTGCTCATCAAATGACTGCATCATCCGCCCACATGGAAAGATCGGGGATTATTCAACAGCAGGTGTTATCTACCAACTAGAATGCCTTGCCTGCAATTCCACCTACATCGGTGAGACTGGGAGGATGCTATCAATACGAGTTAAAGAACATCTGGCAGGGAAGAGGTGAGAGAACCTCTCAACACCGCTAGGCAGGCACAGAAATGGTCCCCATCACGGAGCTGATTATGAAGTGAAGTGCACGATCTTATCAGTTGAGGCGAACATATCAGCAAGAAGAGCCTTAGAGGCGTTCTGGATTTTTGAAAGAAATCCACGCATCAACAATCGCAACGAATGCCCATCAATAACCAATGACTTTTTGCCTTATATTCCACTATGCGAGCTGTAGACCGACCATTTATCTGAGTGTTGAGCGCGATTTCATATTACGCGCCTGCACTTAGTCAAGTTCATTCCTTACTTGGTCAGTCGAGAGTGGTTTTCCTGTGTCGCCGGTGGAACAAAGAGTGAGTGCCTCTTACAGATTGAGGGGTTTTTCCGGCGTGGCTCTGAGGGCACATCAAAAATGCCTCGGTGGTTTGAGCGCTTGATCGGGTAGTTCATGTTCTAATCTTGCGTCACGCTCAGGCCTCTGAAGACGACGGTAACGTCGAGACGTCAGGCCGCTTCATAAAGTTCCATCGTAAGAATCTCGCAAGGCAGAAGTATAACAAAACACTAAAGGCAGTGTTCACGATAATCTTCGATTTTGAGATTAATGGCTAAATCGATTGTTTGGCCCCCGGGTAGAAGTGAAATGACGAAGAAATCTACTCTCACCACGCATCTTTACTCTCACAGGAAGTGTTTGTTGTGACAATGAATTCTTTTGTGGACCCGTGTTTTGCGATTCTCTACTCTCCGTTGCTCCGATCTTTCCTCCGGACCTTAACTAATACTGTTTTGCCTGAAATATTCTTCCATTTTTGATTAGCCCCATTTTTCGCCGGTGACAACCACCATGAACATGTTCATCCAACCGGACAACTAGTCCAGGCCAGAGAATAATGTCACTAAAATAAGACATTCCAGTGCGTTTCTCGCCGTTTCTTCGTAAATTTGGTAACACTTGCCGACGCGTTGTTCTTATAGGAGTACTCGAGAACGAAAATGATCGTGAACAGTGCCTTTAAGGCATGACCTCTCTAAAAAGGATTCCCTGGAATCAAATGTGCTTCTCAGACTTCAGGGAAGTCTAAGGGGATTTTTGAAAATTTCCGCGTTTCGCGTTCCGAAAACCGAAGTTCCGCGCATTTTTGGGCGTTTCGCACCCGATTTCCGAAAACCGAAAAAAAAATTCTGTACCGAAACCCGAAAACCGATTTCCGAAATTTTGAACTTTTATTCCGCTCATCCCTGTTGCCCTCTCAGTTATCCTAAACAACCTTCACCTCTCGGACCGTTGTCACCACCCCAACGAACCTATGACACCAACCCGGGGTTTTCCTTCCCTTCCGAAATCGTTGCGGCGCGGAGAAAGAGGGGTGGCCAAGTGGCCGCGATAACAACCTTCGGGGGTGCTAAGCACAGATTTGACATCCGTTTTCTGTATTACGGAAGGTTGCGGCACAGTGCCGTGAATTGTCGACGTTTAGGATTTGGCCGTGCTATCTCACCAGTTAGGCCACTTGTACACTGCATATGGTCACACCAATTTCTCCGCGCCGCAACGCTTTGGCGCAAGAGGAAGCCCGGATTGGTGTTATAATTGCGCGGCGGCACGGAAAAATGGGCGCCCTAGCCCCCCCCCCTCACCCCTTGTAGTGATAGCACCGATTTGGCTAAAACTTCGCCAAGAGGCCTTTTTGAGCTGTGGATTAAGAATCTCTTATCCTTTTCGCAATTTTTAAAGGATTAATGGCTCAGACAAAAACGCGCTCCACGCAACGCTGAAAGCCGCCAGCAGGATAGTGGCCGTGGAGCGCAAAATCCGAAGTTTTGTCGCCCACGGTAGTAGCTATCGCGGGGACGGTAGCGACTGTCGTGGGCGAGTAGCGCTTCCTGCCCTGTTGGAAAGCCCCTCTGAGCTTTTTGTTTTCAAAAATATACTCACGCACCGGTGCACGACGCGGCCGCACGCCAACACGCGACCCAGCCAGTGTACCGAGCACCAACTGGGGCCACCAGCAATTGAGTCAGCGTCCAGGCGGAGCCAAGTACCGCGAAATTGGGCAATTTAACAGAAGGCATTGCGCCCGTGATGGGCACGCTCTCGTGTCAGGAGGGCAAGCACTCGCCTATATCGTGTCTCGGGGAAAGTGGGAAGATCGGAGTGAGCGTCGAGCTCCTTTTTATCTGAGAAGGTTTAGGGGTAGGTTCTCTAGGCAAAACTTTAGTCATATAGGAGACTTTAACGATATAATTACCCTATACTTACCGTGATCTTTCGAAGCACCGAAAGTGGACCTCTTATTCATGTTCAGCACCTCGAATAAGCTCCTTAGGCTAAGTTAGAGCGGAAAAATGATTTTGTAGCATTCCATGCGTTGTAGCCCGTACAGGTTTAGAGATGAGTCGTGCCTTATTAATTTCATTTGTAGGTGGAAATTAAACTTTAGAAGAAGAATTCAACGTGTTATTGCCGCTCAATTCGTAGTTGCACGATATTTCTATGGATGCTTAAACTATTTGTCATTCGAATATTCGAATTTCGAATATTCGTTCGTTCGAAATAAAAAATGAACGAATTTATTCGAAATTCGTTCGTTCGAAATAAAAAATGAACGAATTTATTCGAAATTCGTTCGTTCGAAATAAAAAATGAACGAAATTATTTGAAATTCGTTCGTTCGAAATAAAAAATGAACGAATTTATTCGAAATTCAATCGTTCGAAATAAAAAATGAACGGATTTTTTTCGAAATTCGTTTGTTCGAAATAAAAAATCAACGAATTTATTCGAAATTCGTTCGTTCGAAATAAAAAATGACCGAATTTATTCGAAATTCGTTCGTTCGGAATAAAAAATGAACGAATTCATTCGAAATTCGTTCGTTCGGTCTCTTTTAAAAGGTCCTCACTCTAATTAATACAGCCCGCGGCAAGTGGAGCGACGCTGAGCAATTTGCTCGGGCGTCGAGAGGGGACGAGGCGTGCGGCGTGCTGGCCGCCTTCCAATCCCTCTGGGAAACCATTGGGGCGGAGATAACCATCAGACACGCGGAACAACTCGTCGCGAGCCTGGAAGCAGCAGCCGCGCTGCTCGCGTCACCTACTGCAGCACCACGGAACGCGGATAATACAGACGTTAATTCGACGTCACTTAATACAGCGTCTAATACAGCATCTGGAGTCCTTCGCATTCAAGCCGGAACTCCTATAGTACAGCAGTTCCCTGCTGTCGGTCAAGCCCCGCCCACTACGTTTGCGCCCGCTTGGGGAATCATATACGCCAAACATATGCCACGAAACAATTCAGCAGCCGCCTAACGACCTTTGGGTCGTCCGATAGTACAGAGTGGGCATATGGTCGGCAGCCAGAGGAATCCGAACTATAATACAGCAGCCTTCTAAGGCTATAAGATAGCTAGTACTACAACGCAGGATATTAGGCTTCCTAAGGTAGATCTCCCTGAGTTTGACGGAGATATGGCCGCATTCCCCGAGTTTTGGGAGCTGTTCTCGGCGGCCGTGCATAACAATGCATCGGTGCCAGCAGCTCTCAGGTTCCTTTATTCAAGGACAGAACTCAAGGGCATCGCTAAGGACCTTATCGGAACCGCCCAGCTCTTGGAGTACAATTACTATGAAGCTGTTAATACACTGCTTAATACATTTCAGCGCCCAGAAATACTCCGCAACAGGCTTTGGGAACGACTCGAGGCTTCCCCCTCGTGCGACGAGGCCCCGCTAGCACAGCGCACATGCCTGTGCAAAATCAGGAGCACCTGGTCGCAACTTACGCACTTAGGGGAGCATCCCGGAGCGACTGGGACCATGCGAGTTATCCGATCGAAATTCCCTGCGCGCACGAGGGAAAAGGTCGGGGAACTCCGCCGGAGGGACGATCGTTGGACGGTAGAAGAGTCACTTTACGGACTGGACCGAGTAATCGACCAGTTCGAGGTGATGGAAGATATCGAACCTTGATATACCCTTCAGTCCAATACTACAGTCAAGTTTCGGCGCGGGGCATGGATATTCACACCGGGGGGTCTGAGCTGCGCAATGGTGGAGGGAGTGGGGGGTCTGAGCTCCACCGGAAGACCACGTGAATCATTCTGACCGGGGGTAGTAGGTGCACTGTTTAGAAATATTTATTGCGAATAATTCGGTAATACCGTCCAATTAACATGAAACCTTGTTGTAATTAAATTTACGTAAATGTTAGAATTATAGTAAAGGTTCTCCTACGGTTGAATATAAGGCACGTAGGTTCTGGGCGTGTGTCCTACATAGTTGTGGACTGAATTGCAAATAAGAACAGTTTGGAAGCTACGGAATGGGGCGGAAGAAAAGAGTATATGAGATGAATGAAGGTATTGGCAAAGGCGAAGTCGCCGAGAAGTACCAAAGAAATAAATATGTTTTCAGAGAAGAACAGGTTACTTTAAATGTATGGAAGACACGCTTCTAAAAGTGGTTATATTTGAAAATAGGTGCTTCAACATTAGCCAGACCAGACATGGCAAAAAGACTTGCTAGTTGGAAACAGCGTCATCAATGTGGTTAAGTTGCAAATTTTATTCTCCAAAATCCACTAATACACGATACACAATCCACTAATACACGATACACACGACACGGGTTTTTTCGCGCAAGGTGCTTAAATTTAGCAAAACATCGGACCTCACATTTTTTTTGCAAAGTAAGGGTCACGAAAAAAAAAAGATATTCGAGTCGAGAGTGGTGGATTTACCCTATATACAAATTTTCAGCCTCTAAGATGGACGCTGAAAGGCACTTCTCTGTGTGGCCCAAAACGTCAAAGTCCGCAAACCTGGTGTAGGGTTTTAAAACACCTGTAACTTAACTTCCAGAAGAGCTATCCCGGGTTTGAGCAAAACTAGAAAACTAGGTTTGTAACCATACCGAATGAAACTTTGCTCGCTCGCAGAGGACGCCTCACAAAAAAATTTACTGGGTGTGGACATTCGATGTTTTGAGCATATATGTCCACACCTAGCCAGTGCATTTAGGTGTGGACATTTATGCTCAAAACATCAAATGTCCGAACCTAGTAAATTTTTTTGTAAGGCGTCCTCTGCGAGCCAGCAAAGTTTTATTCGGTAGGGTAGCGAACCTAGTTTATTGGTTTTGCTCAAACCCGGGATAGCTCTTTTGGAAGTTAAGTTACAGGCGTTCTGAAACCCTACTCCAGGTTTGTGGACTTTGACGTTTTTTTTACGTTTTTTACCTTGTTCCGCTTCCTATGTAGCGGTCTTCGGTTACACTGAGACGGTAAAAGATTGCAGGAAAGGATAAGTCGACCGCGCTGGACACAAGTATCCTACTCTCGTGACTCCTGAATTCCAAAAATGTCCCTTTTCCGCGGGGCCACACCTGAGAAAAGTGTGAGGCCTTATACTGTAGCGGTGTTCAGCATCTATGTTGGACGGTGAAAGTGAGTATAAAGGGTAAATCAACCACGCTGGACTTGATCAACGTATTCTCCTGACTCATACCTTGCAAAAATGTAGACTTCCAGCGCGACCACACCTTTGACAGGTGTTTGCCACACAGAGAAGTGCTTTTCAGCGTCCATCTTAGAGGCTGAAAATTTGTATATAGGAAGAATCTACCACTCTCGACTCGAATATCTATCTTATTTTCGTGACCCTTACTTTGCAGAAAAATGTGAGGTCTAATGTTATCCAAAAATTAAGCACCTTGTGGGATCGAACCCTTGTCGTGTGTTTCGTGTATGAGTGGGTTTCGGAGAATAAAATTCGCAACGTAACCAAATCTGATGACGCTCTTTCGAAGCAGAAGTCCATGCATATGAAAAATCATGTTCTTCTTGAGCTTGCGAAATGAATTTACGGACTCATATTAATTTGAAAACACATTTATTTCTCCGAGACATCCCGTATTCTTAACCTTAGCCAATCACTTCTTCTTCTCCACGCTTCTTTTCCACCACATATATACCTTAGCTTCCCACCCGGAATCATTCACATTTTCTAGATACACGTTCAAACCTATGTGTCTTATATTCAACATTAGGAGAGCCTTCACTATAATAAGAACCCTTACTTTAGCTACGATTTTCAAAAACGCAGGCAACTTCATGTAACCCGTCAAGAAAAGCCTCGTCTGCGATCTATTTCGATGTTAATGTCTTGTTTTTTTTTAATAGTTGTTCTTCTTGAAATTATACATCTTTTGGAATAAGTTGTTCCTTTCATTTCAATTTCACTACAAAGACAGACAATTATTGTTCCTGGGGGGAAGGTCCAAGAAAATCGCCAAAAACTAGACTCATTAACGCTTCTGGGAGGGGGTCTGAGAAAATCGCCAAAAGTTTGCTTTTAGAGGGGGTGGTCTGAGAAAATTTAGCCTTGTCCACACCTCCCGCCAACCCTGACTACAGTAGGAGATCTCGGCAGTGGATGTGGACGCCATACAGAGGAAAAAGGTACCTGCAGCGATGCCTATGCGAGTCCAACCCACCAGGAAGGCCAAGCAGAGGCAAGCTGTAGAGGCTAGCCACTAACATATCGGACCTCATACTAACCATCCCTTTTTTCCCGTTACTAATTTTGATATTAACGTTCTACAACCACTTTTCATCTTTTAAACTACCTTAAACCCCCCAGCCTGGCCCCTCTTGCGTCATATTTAACATCCCTGAGCCTCCCTACCCTAATACAAATTAATAAAGCGATAGACTACACCCAAGTAGCAATCGCAAACATTTCTGATATAATACAGGCCCAAATCGCATTTTTCTGAGCTACCATTAAATTCTGACTATACATAATTTTTGAATGTGCGCGAAATTTTTGTTTGGCCATATATTACAGTGTTTATAATACAAGAAACAATTGTAATACTCAGAAGTGTCATGTTCATTTTCCTGCATGTCATTTCCGCAAGTTTCATCACATCATTTCTGTGTAAACTTGTATTACATGACGTTTCTGAATACTACAAAACATAATACAGGGCATAATTAGCCCCTCTACCCAAAATAAACGGGTTGGTTCCACAGCACCGACTGCCATCATCCTTGTAAAGGGAAAAAAACATGTGACTTGAGCAGCGTCAGCTGTTTCGAATGCGGTTCTATTGAAGGTGCGACTCGCCAGCGGTTGAAATGGTCCCGATTTGATCGGCGTGGCTGACTCTTCCCAGCGGTGGACGGGCCTTCATTCGAGCAGTATTCCCCTGCCGCTCTGTAGGATTTCTCTACTTTCCTTCTGTTTCCCTTATCCTCTCGTGATTCCTTGTGATTAATAATTATTAATTGCTTTAGTCCAGAGAAATCTTGATCTTGGACTTTTGCCAATCAACGATAGTTGTACAACGATGGATCCTAACCAGATCCGACAACAACAATCGAGACGAGAGGAGCAGACCTTCAGAAGAGGAGGAGTTGGAAGGAATAGGAGCGATAGCGGACGTCCACAGACAGGAAGCCAGAGCAGACAACGGCGAGGAAGGGGATCGACAACGGACGCAGGTACCAGGGGTCAGCCTCGTGCTCACTCCTTTGATAGTCCATCAGTTCGTGCTCCTCTTGGGGATTATCGTTCGCGTGTTCCCGCTGCGCATAATACAGCGAACCGGTCCTATCCTCAGGGGTATTATCCTTCACGTGTTCTTCCGGTTGCGTATAAGACAGCAGACCGGTCTCCCTCTCGAAGTCATCCCCCTGAGGTCGGACTCGCCACGAGGCCGACCACAGGCGGAGGGAAGGGCGAGCCGACCGGTCCTAATACAGCGCGTAATACAGTCCGTAATACAGCTGCGTTGCAGACACAGTCGGGGCCAGTGGATCAGTCACGACCCCGTGACAATTCATGAACCTCTTAGTCTCGTTGGTTATTCAGACCCGATGCACAGTCAAATCTCACCGGGCGTAGCCGAGGTGTCAAAAGGCATCACCACGGACGAAGAGGCCATGGACACGGAAGAGTGTCCTTTCGCACCAGCGAAGAAGTCTCCCCCCATCAGGTGTGTGGCAACTTACAGTCGAGCAGTTTGCATACGGCTCTTGAACCTCAATGGAGGGCCACGAGTGACGGCCGCGAGGCAGAGTCGGGAGCGGAGGCAGACGAGTCGCTACGACCTATCAGCGACAACGATGACCGCGTAGCGGATATCGTTGCCGCATTGACCATTCAACCGATAAAGGGAAGACATAATGCAGACTCTAATACGCTGTGCTTGGTGAAGAGACAACTACTCAAATGCTCTGAGGTTCGACGTCACAGCCGATCATTTACGCATTAATACAGTTGACAGGCTACAGCAGCAAAACGCTCGAGCCACAAGTACAGCTTCACCAACAGCAACTGCTAGGGATAATACAGTTGCCGCAGCAGCCACTACTACGGCTACGCAGGTAGCACCTATTGTAGTACAGATCCGTAGCCTACCATAGTCAACCCGCTCCCGCGAAATCGAGAACCTTCTCTGGCCCGGGAGGCTGGCCGACCCGGCCCATTCTGGCAGCACCAAACGTCGAGGTCGCCCACTACCGGACACCAGTCGCGAGTGGTGCAGACAGCGAAAAGGAGACACGGCGGAGCTAGGACAGATCGCGGTGCTCTTCCACAGAAGACCGCGTCAGCCGCTCCCGCTGTTTTGTAGCGCGTCATTAAATTGCGTATAGACACCGGACCTACCTTTTAGTAATTGAGCGCGGAAACATGCGAGGTCCTAATACAGACTTTAATACAGCCGCAATACAGTCGGACGGGCCCGCCTTATTCATTTATACTACTGATGCGGACCACCTCCGACATAATACAGTTGCCGCGGTCGTCACCTGTATGAGCGCACCGACGGATGGGTAAGTTTACGTAACAAGAAGAGTTCTTAGACTATTGACGTCGATGTAGAGTTTGTTGTGCTCCTTGTAAACCCTTAATTACCTGAGTATTACAGGCGTGTATGGTTGGGTGCATGGGAAACAAGTTGGCGAAGATGATGATTGATGGGTGACGATGCGGTGCTCCAGTCTCTTGTAGACTACTGTACATATGTTTTGTTTTGTGTTCTGTTTAATTTATGTTAACCGTTTTATCGATCTACTAATGGTGTACTCACTACTGAGAAGAGACTGCAGAATGCAGAAGAGAAGTTTTGGAGGATTGCTGTTGGGCTAAATTGCCCCCTATTATAATCCCTAGTACAGAAGGAATCATGTCTGCTATCATCACCCTTTCTAAATACACTACACGGTTGCAGGCAAGGTTGAACCTTTCGTCTTATAAAGGGGGTTAGCTGCAGTTAGGGGGACTAGGCCCAGTGGCGGAAGCAGCTGTGGTCAGTACGCTCGTTAGGCTCCTCCCCACCGCGAGCTTACGCTCACCCAAGTCCACCATTCTTTTGGGTCGGGAGTGTCGCGAAGGCGAGCTTCCGCTCCCGAGGTGGGTCTGCTGCGTGACCACCCCGTTGATCAGCGGCGACCAACCGGCCGGGTCGATGCGGTCGGGCGAGGGAGGACGGCGGTCATTTGCGGCTCCACTCCCTCTGCCGTCGGCAGCCGGCCATCTTTTGAGCTGCCTTCCTCCTTTTTCTTTCCGTCGCTGTTCGAGGGGCTACCCAGCCCTTAGTCCCTCACCAGCGGGGTCTAGCCGATACGCGTCAATTATCGTTCAATCCCAAAAAGAAAGCCGTGTTTAGAAGTTTAATCCAAAAAAGCTCCTTATCATTTGAAACAGTTTAATCCACGTTAGAATCTAAATTATCTAGAATTTTGATCTCCACCTGTTTAGAAGTGCATGTATTGAAATGACCGTAAAGGTAGTTACTGATTTCCTGCTTATTAAGGTGACACCTATGTTCTCTAACCCTATCTTTCAGTTTTCGAGTGGAAAGTCCAACATACTGCAAATCACAATGTTTGCATTTCAAACAATGAATAACATTTACAGAGTTACAATCTGTGCATAGTTTAACACATGTGAATATTTTAGGTTTGGTAGAATTACGTATTATGAATATTATGAATTATAAAATTTTCAAATTGTACAATTTGCATTACTACGATGACTAGGTCGCAAATCATTACCAACATATGATCTAGTCCGCAAAATCTCATTATCACAATCGTGGAAGCGAAACGGTTGTTTTGAGAATGATTTCTACATTTTCATAGTTGACTTATTTAACCCATTCACGACCACGCCTAATTTTGGGTGGCTGCACGTTCGGACCACGTGCAATATTGCGCCATCGTATAACGTGTCCCACCGGTGGGACACGCTGGCTTGAATAGCGTCCCACGGGTGATTGCTTTCCCTTTTTTGTGTCTATATTGTAGCTATCAACGAGGGTCGGACAGTATCAGAGTTTGAGCTTCCGAGACGCTTTCGTTATCAAGAAACAATTATTCAAAACCAAAACGGGGTCAACTGAGCTGCGACGGTTTTAGAAAAGGAAACGTGTTTCAAACGATAGGTTCCTTCAAAACAACCTAAAAACTAGCAATAGACGACAAAAGAATTTATAAGGTGCTTTTGAAGTCATTTTACAGCCGTTTTTAATCTACTTCAGCGCACCAGATTTTATGAAAGTCTAGATATGTTGTTGCACTTGACCTACTGATGGACCACGAGGTTTTTATTCAAGTATTGGGTAGGTCAATACATTGATCATATGTAGGTTCGAAGGTAGTTTCTTGTGAGGGAGAAATCGATTTTTGAAAATGGTGGGCCACCGGTGGGACACGCGGTCCGAAGTGGTAGTCAACGCGTGTCCCACCGGTGGGACACGTGGTCGTGAATGGGTTAAAAACAACCGCTTGGCTTTTACGATTGTGATAATGAGGACTGAACGCGATTGCGCAGAAGGGCTATACTTCAGCGTGTAGCAATTGTCAATCTTATCTTTAGAAAAACGAAAATAATGATAGTAATCGTCAGGATTACTATCACTATTAAAACAACTGAAGGCGAGAAGCCTACAAGGCGGGCCTCTGCCACTATGAAGGTTTTTTAATCAAAAATTCATTTCATATTTAATGTTTACCCTTTTTTATTTGAAAGAACTTTTAGTTGGATTTTTATCAGAAGTTAATCCCTATTGAATGTATCTATCCTATAATGAGTGCTTGTCATCCAGCGAAGTAGTATCAATCCTTACATATAATAAGCGGCGTGGTGGTGTGTCTGACCAGGTGTCTGACCGACGGACGTCTGTCTGTCCTGTGGCCGTATTCACGAATCTACGAGAGCCTACCGGGAGGGTTTTCAAAACCAGCCGTTGTATGGGGCTGGCGGCCTTTGGACACTCGCGGGAGACTCCCGTAGTTTCATGAATACGGGCACTGGTGTTTGCATTTCCGGCAGTTTTCGATACCATCAGTCAGAGCGCGTTATTTTTTCACACAATACACAGAGAGGAGGAGCACGCACAGCATTGCGATCGTGGTACGACAACCCTACCTCTTTCATATTGAGCCTTTTAAACTTTCATCGTTATAGATCGTGGTGAGACCACCATACCTGTTTCAAATTGAGTCCTTCAAACTTTCATCGTTATAGATCATGGTGGAACTACTCTACCTGTTGCATATTGAGTCCTTTGAGTTTTCAACGTTGTAGATCGTGGGAAACACCTTACCTGTCCCCCCCCATGCACATTGACTTCCGACCAACCGCTTCTCATTGATAAGTAGATGTGCAACTTTTGATGGACTAAACAGTATGCCTTCACGTGTCCAAAAAGGCGGCAGGTAGTCTCTATGTCTATGGCAGAATATAGTTAGGTGAGAAAAAACCTGCGTCGAACATTCACGTGCAAAAACGATAGGATATTTTCCGCAGTAGGACGGCTATATCCAGTTGAATCAATGCCATTGGAAACAGTGGTGATATGCTCAAAAGTATTACCAACCCTTCCGTCAATCCCCAATCCTAACCCTCATTTGATAGCTTACTCGACCGCAGAGAGTAGATCAGACCTCACATTCCCTATTTGGAACACTATTCCGAGTTTTTTTTTTGA
Source organism: Aplectana chamaeleonis (assembly GCA_029168955.1). NCBI lineage: Eukaryota > Metazoa > Nematoda > Chromadorea > Rhabditida > Cosmocercidae > Aplectana > Aplectana chamaeleonis. The sequence goes on along the minus strand of JAPDOI010000621.1, from coordinate 139,087 downwards.
TATTGAGAAGAAATTACTAAAATAGATAAACAGTGAAGTGAGAAACAATAAGGTCAACGATATATTTCACAACTAGCAAAAATTGACCGCGCCCCAAGCCGAATCAATGTGCACGGCCCCAGTTTTAAATTTTGCTATTGGAGCAGATCGGTCAGTGCCGTTATTCCACCACAATTAACGAACCCAAATAATCGCGACTTTAGGACTTTTTCTTTATGAAGAAAAAGCCCATAACGCTCATAAGCGTTAATCGTTTAAAAAAACGTCAAGGCGTTGATGCGTTAACACTTTCACGTTATAACGCACAGCCCTGGTGTATAGCATGTTCTGTGGTTACAGTATAAGAAGGTGATTAATGTTTAGGGTATCCAGTAGAGATCAAAGCCAAATCTGGTGCGCGCGAAGAGCGCACAATAATATTGCCTCAGATTGGAATAGCTGCCATCTGACATAATCTAACGTGTATAACACGATTTAACACCATCTGACATGAACTAACACTAGCCCTTCCTGTATCCATCATATAGAAATTTCTTCAGCCGGGAGTTTTTTTTTGCGGAACTACTTTTATCAGCTAAAAGACCGTGAGCTCATTGACGGGGCGCCACCAAACAAGGGCGAGGCGTCGACAAGACGCAATATTCGCCGACGCGTCGACCCGTTTTATGTTTTGAAACTTCCCGCGCTCTTTTCTGCCAGAGCGTCGCCTAAAGTCGTTGAGGCATCGTTAACTACTAGCGAGGCTCCGCGGAAGACCACTCTTTCGCCGAAGCGCCGTGCTCAAAGATTATCAGGGAATTCAGAAAAAATAGTGTTCTTAGCCGTGTGCAACGTGCATCCTCACATCCGAAACCAACATGAACAGGTTCAGGGCTAATTCATTTATTATTTATTCATTAGCATGCATGCTAGAGTATGTGGAGAAAACAGTATGTACGAAAACAAATAAACCCTTTGCAGTAAACACAAAGAATAAAACGAGAAGTGGAAGCACTCCATTATTAACATCTGATAAGCTCATTTCCCTTTTCTAATGAAGGAGTTGCACTTTCAAACCTTTTTCGACAGAGCATTGTGAAACGAATGATATATAGGACCACAAGGGAAGGAATCAGGTGGATGACGTTAGAGAAACGCCATTTACACGATCACTACTCAGGCAGTAACTCCGGCTGAGGGGGCAGGCAATACCGGCTGACTAAACATTGTACCCGGGCATGCCCCGGTATTCACTGCCCCCTCAGCCGGCAAATGGTGGAGCAGCCGGCAAGTGGTGGCCCCCTCAGCCCGCATCCACTGTTCCCTCAGCCGGTAAATGGCTGCCCCCTCAGCCCGCATTCACTGTCCCCTCAGCCGGTAAATGGCTGCCCCTCAGCCCGCATTCACTGTCCCCCAGCCGGTAAATGGCTGCCCCCTCTGCCCGCATTCACTGTCCCGTCAGCCGGTAAATGGAGGTCCGCTCTGCCGGTATTAGTTGCTTACCAAGTGAATGATATCGATCTGCAAGACTAGATGAAGCCCCTAGTAGGCTCTCCCTATTCCCCAGCAAGTTCGAGGCTTGCGTTTCATTTCTGAAGCGGCAAGCCTTACCTTGCTTCAAAAATCATGAACTGCAGTCACGTCCCCACGGTCACAACGAACCGTAAGGGGTGAGAGGTCAATGATCCAAATCATGTGGATGACCATCCGTTCGAATGCCAACACCCGAATCAGCTCGAAGTCCATTTCGCCCGCTCCGTACATGAGCCTGGTTCGCTTTAGTGTCTGCCCGCTCAGCCGGTAAAGCCATGCCGCTCAGCCGGTAATGCTATGTCTGCCCGATCAGCCGGTGACATGCTCAGCCGTGGATTTATGTCTGCCCGCTCAGCCGGTAAAGCCATGCCCCTCAGCCGGTAATGCTATGTCTGCCCGATCAGCCGGTGACATGCTCAGCCGTGGATTTATGTCTGCCCGCTCAGCCGGTAAAGCCATGCCCCTCAGCCAGTAAAATGCATGCTCGCCCGCTCAGCCGGTAAGACGCTCCGCCCCCAAAATAAGCCTGCCCGCTCAGCCGGCGAGCCTACTTCTCCGCCCGCTCAGCCGGTGTTATTATCTGAGTAGGGCATTCATGTGAGCTCTGACACCAAATTTTCGGATGTTAGGTATTCCCTACCCCTAACACTTAGCTTCAGAGCCATCAACAGAAAACGTCGAATTGCGGTTGATCAAACAAGAAGAGTACGACAGAATACTATTAGAGAAACCCGAACAAAATACACCAACATTTTGGATAAAAAAAGCTATGGAAAACCTTCATTCTTCTCATAAAACAACAACTAGAACAGCACAAGAACAAAACAGGAACCAAGGCAGCTTGGCATCGTAGCGTCCCATCAGAATCATAACAAAGCCCTTTCAAAAGACTCGCTGTGTTAATCATTGATTTTAGAGGATTAGTCGAGTGCATGCCGTACAGATACCCATCAAGAACCGCGGCAGCTGCGCCATATCGCTTCTGTAGAATCGTAGCACCGGTTCGCCCATTTTTTATCGAACAATACACCTGGAAACTCTTGGAAATACACAATCCAAACGCTTAAAATGCTAAAATGGAGAAGAACACTACTGTGCACACATTATGTACTTTTGCTCCAAAATTTCTACGACCCCCACCCAAATTTATTTTGTTCACGAAAATTTTCAAAATTTCTACGAGCCTTCGTTGCGCTGTGTCGCATCCTGGTTGGCCCTGCATCAGACCGCTGCTGTTTTAAAATTGGATTTGTCGCCCCAAAACGCCCGCCGTTTATCTTGACGTAACGCTCATTGGCATTCTGTCCGAGATCCTTCCGTCCAGCACGATACTCCTTGTATTTGTCCTGAAACAAAGGCATAAGACGGCGGTATGGCAAAACGAGTATGTGAGTACAAGTGATAGGGGGAAGCATACTGTTATCCCAAACCTCGGTGAAGCTAGTTGGGAGCAAAGGACGACACAAAAAACGAATTTAAAGCGCCGCAAATGCTTCTGGAAAACCCCAACAGATTTTAAAGGAGGGAGGTAGCAGGTCCAAATGCTGATTGGGGCCACATAAATGTTTCCTTTTGAAAAAAAAGAGTTTCTGATGTCCCGTCACGTTTCTTTTAAGGGTGCGGCTGGGTGCAACGGGATCGGAAATAGTGAAAACAGGTCAAGGGCGAATTACTGAGAATTTGAGGGCTCGCGAGCAGTTTTGAGTTTTACTTCATAGAGAGTTTGATAGGAAATCGGAAACGGTTTCTCAGAACTATGAAATACGAATATTTTAGCTTGAGGGGGAGGGGGCGTAACTTGACCTCTATTTCGGGAGAAAATTTATTGCTTTTAGCTCCTTGGCGTGCGTGTGCGGAGCGATAGGAAAAACAGTGTGATTATGAAAGAGAAGAAACGTTAATGTATTGGTAAATGCAATCTTGGTCAAACCATAGGGTAAGAATAGAACACAGAAATGCAAAATTATCCTTCATATTCCATGGGGGCTTCAGCCTAAAAGCTCAATGCTCGATAAGAGTTGTGAATTTGTTCCTCATTCTGACGAGGATAGCACCAGAACTGCTGGGCCGAAACGGCACCCTCGTTCATAAATGGAAAACACACACACACACGAAGTACTGATCAGTTGGGGCGGCGCACACAATTATGACGTCATAGATCGCCACCTTTGTCCGCCATCCGCACAGAACAATCTAATGAAATACAATTTTTTGAAATGAGATATCTTTTGCACCGTTGAATAGCACTGATCTTTCAGATTGGAGAAACTGTATTTACATCCCTATTGAATCCAGACGTAATGAACTGCGATCACTAGAATTTCAACACTCGATTTTCCCCCTCTAAATTCTAAAAAGACTCATGGAATCAATAAATGGTAGGTTCGATAATGAGAGCCAGAAATAATTCCGAAGAAATGCATTCTGCTCATCTCTTGGTCGAGTAGCCCAATCTGAACTCTTCAAGTTCTGAGGTTGTGGATCATTAACCATGGAGGAAGATAGACAATACAGAAGGAGGTGAGTGGATGAACGCTTGGTAACCACAAGCTTTATGGAGGAAACTTGAAGGTACTGATAGATCCGTTACAAAACAAAGTTGTCTCACCCATCGGTGAGTTTCAGTCTTGTAAACCGTCAACTTCCATAGTTCTCTTCACCCAAACAACGTACTGCAACAACTCTCGTCTCACATCCACTCTGTGCAAAAGTTAGGGAAGAACGTCATAGCAACTCAACTTATATAGATGTTAATATGGGTCTGCCTGCAACTGTTCTGCAAATTTGCCACTGAATTTGCCTGTACACAAGTTGAATAACTACTGCTCGAAATTTCGCCACGAGCCCGTCGCTCGTCCGTCGCGCGCGACGTTTCTAGCGATGCAGCGCAAAAAATATTTCCATTCAAAACGATGCTAAATAAGAGAGTTAGGGCAAATAGTGCACATTACTAGATAGAAAATCTCACTGTGAACACGTCTACGTTTTCAGAATTTGAAAATGTCTTCGTTCAAGAAAATGCAGCAATCGGACGTTTCTTGGTGTTAAATAAAGGATTTTAGATAGTTCAACTCACACAAGTGTAAAAACGTTCCCACCGGCAATTGTTTTGTTGATCAATTATAGAATTCACTCTTCTACTACTCTTATAATTACTACTTAAACGTTCGTCGCATGCCCACCGCTCGTCCGACGCGCGCGACGTTTTTGGCGACGCAAAGCAAAAAATATTTTCAATCAAAACGATGCTAAATAAGAGAGTTAGGGCAAATAGTGCACATTACTAGATAGAAAATTTTAGGGCCTTTCAGAGTGGCGTCGCTGCGAAATTCGCGGCATCGCTCCTCAGAGCGAGAGAAAAAAGGCGTGGCCTATCGATTGCCGCCGCGTCATATTTCTTTCTCAGCGTCTCTTATTTCTTCGCTGACCTTTAAGTTTGATCAGAGCGCATAAACATATTGGAGTGCCATCCCTCGCGTGTTCTGCAATCTCAGACATTCTGGGATCGATCAACAAAAACGAGTTATAGATTTCGAATAATATACCAGGAAACACTACCACCAGTAGAATCACCTTCAACTGAAAAGATTTGCATAATAGTAATGGTGTCCACAACAAACAAATATTAAAGGCAGTGGTCACGATGAAAAACGTTATCGAAAAAACTACAAAAATCAGCTTAGATGAAAAACAGCTGAAAAACTATGAAGGTAACGCGGTGAAAAACGGTCTACAAATAGAGTTTCTAGGGCCCAAAGAAGCTAGTTCGTGCACACGTGCACAGCGATGATGAAACAGATCGCAGTCTCATGCCGAGCAGTCAAAAATCATCGACATTCAGAGGACGAAATAAATGCAAATTTAACGAATAAAAACAGCTGAATAATGAAAGCATCACTTCAGTCAATGTTTTTGACTAGATGTGTTCATAAATTCGAAGGTTCATTGATTGACATTCAATTTCAAGCTAGCTGATGTTCTTGATATAAGAGGTCATCGATGCCGATGATGTGGAGAGGGCTCGTCCACCATCAAAAGACAAGAAAGTTCAGGTTTCAAAATCGGCCCAAAACAGTGGTTTTTTCGCGATTTTTTCTTATAGGTCCTACTACTCGAGACCCAGGAAAGGATTTGGAGAGAAAAAGACGACAAGCATATTTGATCGCGACCACTGCCTTTAAACGCCATGACGAAATAAATCCTGGATGACCATTTAAGTACCATGACGAAATAAATTCTGGATGACAAATCAAGTGACATGAGGAGATAAATCCTGGATAAACAATTAAATACCATGACGAAATTTATCCTGGATGGCAAAAATCTAGTGAAATAGGCAAAAAATGGTTCCACAGAGAGTTAATGGGCAGAAAGTAACGAAGGAACACTAACTAATACGAGATAGTAACGAAGGAACACTGACTAATATGAAGAAACTACAGCGACAAATAGCGACAGCGACAAAAATGGTCGAGACCATTTGCCTCGCAAAACGTCGCAACACGTCGCAGAACGTCGCTCCCAGCTCGCGCCGTCGCTCCTACTCTGAAAGCGCGACGTTCGCTCCCGTCGCGCGGCACGGTTTGCGCTGCATAGCACCCCACATCTCTCACTACGTCGCCGCGACAGCGAATTTTTCTGCGACGCCACTCTGAAAGGTCCTTTTACTGTGAACACGTCTACGTTTTCAGAATTCGAAAATGTCCTCGCTCAGAAAAGTGCAGCCATCGGACGTTTCTTGGTGTTAAATAAAGGCTTTTAAAAAATTCTACTTACACAAGTGTAAAAACGGTCCCATCGGTAGTTGTTTTGTTGATAAACTCTTCTAATACTCTTATAGTTACTGCTCAAACGTTCGTCGCGAGCCCGCCGCTCCTCCGTCGCGCGCGACGTTTTCTGCGGTGCAAAGCAAAAAATATTTTCCTTCAAAATCATGCCAAAATAAGAGAGTTAAGGAAAATCGTGCACATCATGAGATAGCAGATTACGCTGTGAACACGACTACGTTTCCAGAATTCGAAAATGTCTCCGTTCATGTAAGCTACAGCTAACGGGCGCTTTTTTGCCAAGTTTGGCAAATGCTCCCCGTTTTTACAAAAGATAGCGCGGGTATTGTATTTTACCGAACTGCTGAGTAACGTCCCATCAGAATATTGTACATGACACTGGAATGTACCCAAAAACTAATTTTTCGCTATTTGGACAATTGCAATTTTTACGAGTATTCAGGGGCGGCATGCACGTACGCGGCGGGTTAGGTTGGGGTTAGGCAGGGCTTGGGGCGTCGGCGCGTTTGATCATTGCTGTGCGAGTGCTGGAGATAATCAATATTTGGGGTCTCAACGGGGTTTCGGCACCCTCCTACGTAGGGTTTGCGAGGGAACGATTTTTCAGTGCTAGCCTACCCTAGCCCTCGCGCTGCTATCATCAATTGCGCCGACGCGCCAAACCCTGCATAACCCCAACCTAACCCGCCGCGTACGTGCATGCCGCCCCAGGTCACCAGCGGTTGACATACGGGTCTGGGCAAGCTGGAACTGTGTGAAAAACCATATGGAGTGAATCTGAGATGATTTCATGTCTATTCAAGTCGATCTAAAAAAATCATTTTTCTGTCATTCGGGCTCGCGGCAATAGTGGGAGCACATGATGAACTGCAAAATCTCAAAAAAAAAAGATCTTGAAAAAAAATCTAGCTAATGTAGTTTTCGATAACCATCTAGTAGATGCAGCTTTTGCTCAACTGCCGCCTTCTAGAAGTGAAAACCAAGGCTGTAAGTGCCATTTGGAGAAAACGGCCTTTTAACACCACTTTTTCCAACAGGGAAATTTTTTCTTTCTCCTTCTATATGCGCGGCTTAAAATTTTTTAGCTTAAAAGCTGGTCTATTTTACCTAACCGCTGAGTTACGGCACCTCTTAGCATTACAAAAGACACCAGAAGGTCCGGAAAACCCATTTATTCGCTATATCAACAAAACCGATTTCGACGAGCATTTAGGTGGCCAGCGGCTCAAAAACCGGTCTGATTGGGCTGAAACTGTGTGAAAACAGTTTCAAGTGACTCTAAGTTGATTCCAAGCAAAATTGGGCCGAAGCGAAAGAACCATTTCTGGGCGAATCTGCTGTTTCATGCAGGCAGAGAGAGAGTCGCCTTCTCGAGATTGAAGTACAATGATTTCTATCGATTTGTTTCAATCCCTAGCTACCGCAAGCTGTCACTTTCCAAAGACGATGGAAATTTTTGAAAACCCTATTCTTCAAATAGTAGTAGGCGTTTGTTGTTCAAAAAATACTGTTAAATAAAATGTTTTGTTGTTAACTTTTTTGCACTAAGGTCGATACCTTCGCAAGTATTACTGATCTGAATAAAAAAATTTAAAAATAATGATGTCGAATAATCATAATCAGCGGAAAAATTATCATATCCTCTCACAAAAATTCGCGTGTAGCCCACCACATAGAGACTTGGAGCCCAACAACAAGTGCGCCCCAAGCGTATTTTGTGGGGCGAGTGTGTTATATTGTGGAGCACTGTATGGATTGAGCAGGGCGATTCACGCGCCGTCTCTCTCGACATCCTTTCGCTATGCTAGTTTCGCCCCATTATCGCCCCCACGAATCCTTCCTAGCCCCAACAATCGCCCTCTTTATGCTCTGTCCAGATCGACGAGCCAACGAAGGGTCCAAAAAAGCAGCGTTCCCTCTGCGTTTCTGGCGCGTGGAACGTATACAAATTACATACGCGACGCAGCACGTGCCTTACTGTAATCCAGGAAATAGAATTCCGCAGATTTTTTTTTCACGTATTTACTTCTTTTATGCGCATTTTCCTGATTCTTTTGCATCATCTTCGCTCAAATGCTCTTGATACTTGCTTATGATGCAGTACAACTCAAGAAACTGTGAATCAGCTCGTTTGTATCGAATCGTGTCGTACGAACTATTATTCATGCAGCACAAGCTGTCACGCAGAAAGAGGATTTGCATCACAAGCAAGTATTGCAAATGCTTCCAGCTAAAATTATGCAAAAAAATGCAAGGAAAGAAATGAACAGTGCCTTTAATGTACTTGCATAATTAGGTTGCTTTTCTTCAAAAGTTGATCGTTTTTTGCAAAGTCTACAAATGATTTACCACAATTAAAAGTGTGAATCTGTTTTAGTGCAGATGAATGGAACATTCCTTCAGAGACGCTTGATGGGACGATTATATCAACATGCCAAGCTTTCACTACTGGAATCGAACACTATATTGAGATGAGAAATTCGAGAAAGATCAAGTAAAACGAAAAGCTACAGGTCGCCCTAGATAGAAGACGAAATGCGGTTTTGAAATCAATAGTGTGTTCCGCCAAAAGAAAATTACGCTGGGTAAAAAAAGAGCTCTTTTAAGATAGTGAAATAATTTTTACAACAAAATGGCGTTTTCCAGCCTTCGGCGATCGATTTTTGTTTTGATAACGGTTACAACAGGAGGGTATGTGATTTAAGAACGATTGAACACGACGCTTGATTTTTTTTAAGTAATCGTTTTGAATTTTCACAAGAAACTCATGTTTTTCTTAAACGTTCCCTTCCAAAACATGTAGCGTTAAAAAAACTGCTATTGAGAACCAACTGATATAAAAGTTATTACTTAACTTCTCTTGTATTTTTTCTTGTATGCGATCAAGTCTCATCGCGGCAGCTCTCCGAATTGGCTATCTTGTCACGATGGAATTAAAAAAGAAAAATATATCAATAAACACATACACAAGATGAACACATCGAGGTTATCACTTGAAAAAAAGTGCTCAACGAAAGAATGTGCAAACGAAGGCGAAAAACAGTAAGAATAAAGACTTTCGGACTTGAAGCGCACTCGCAGCTTTTATCTTTGAAAATACTAAGCAAAACATACACATCGATCTATCTTATAATGAATTTATATGTTTAGTATGGTGTTAAAATCGATAAAAGCTTCGATAATGTACCAAGTCTGAAAGCTAACTTACATTGGGTAGAATGGTGATGAATCAATATCGAGAACGCTGGATGATGACGTCACACTCAATGTGAAGTGGCGCGAGGATGTGCATATAGAAGTGCTCATGAACGCCCCGCCGGCGCGAGGAAGTGCTCATTGTGTGGATGGGTCGTCGCCGGTCGCGCAAATGTGGAACCTGACGCGCCGACAAAAACTTCATCGAAATCGGCCACTTCCTCCGGGGCTACAAGGGAGCTCTTGCCAGAGTCAAAAGAGAAGAAAGTTGGCAGGGCAAAAACGCGGAATTAGCGCGGCCATCGTGGAGGGGGGTCGCCACTCTCGATTTCGCTGAAGGCGGGATCGCAACCATGGTCGCAGTTTTTCTAACGGGTTGCTTGACCCTGATGGTGAGGCTATAAAACAGATGACAAAACACCCACAGAGTTACGAGCGACCCCACCACAGTGGAACAAGCGGGGCGCCAGGCCATTTATACTCGAGCGGCACAGCCGCGCGTTGCGCGCGTGACATTCGAGCCCTGAGGAGTGGTACACCGTTCAAATTAGCAGTTATCCCGTAATCAGTGTAAAAGTTGAGTAATCTAGCTGCTATTCTCTGGGGAAAGGAAGGTTAGAGAGAAAATTTCCGTCTCCGCGCTAGTAATCTGCGTTTTTTTGGACGTATGTACTTATCACTCTGGCCAGTTATTGAGTTTTCAAAAATATGCCGGAAAACATTTATAACCTAAAAAGGTTTCAGTTTCTGTTTACATTTTTTTCGCTCATCCCCGGGTGCTAACGTTGACTTGAATACGAGTTGACGCCTGTTACATTGGTGGCAGCGAAATTTTTCGCTTCCGGACGTGTCCGGAAGTAGAGGAGTAAAGCACGCCACTCATTAAACGTCTTCTTGGCGCGTCATTGACTACGCACATTCCTTAAAGGCAGGGTTCGCGATGAAAACGATTTTTGGGCTCTTTTCATGAGAATGTAGATTTGGTCATCACAAAAGCGAAAATTAGTGAAAAAAACCGAAATTCCGCGGGAAAAACGCACAAAAACAAGGTATAACGGCTAATTACTGATGTGGGCCGGCCCCCTAATTAACGATATTTTCGTTATTGCGTGTTTATCCGCCTTTTATTTTGCTGTTCAAGTAGTCAGGAGGCTACAGAAGTGCTCAGAAATTACTTTAGAAGCAAAATTAAAGTTAACAAAACAGGCTTTAATAGAAATCCCGATAGCTGGAGGCGGGAGGACACCAAGCAATAACTTGTTCCTGAGCGTTTTTTATTCAGTTTTTACTTATTTTCACTTTTGTGATGCCCAGACCTACCTTTTCATGGGGATAGCACAACAACCGATTTTATCGCGAACCCTGCCTTCAACGTTAGTCCAGCATCCGTCGTCAGATTTCCTGTGCAACGTTGACCATTCCAGCTGTCACACTCGTTCCAATCCGTTCTTTTCTTATTGCACGTGTTTGTTGTCTGACTGATGTGTTCGAATTTGGCCCTGTAGGGATATGTTGAACTGACTGATCTCATGCCCCTCTGTCACCTTCCCCATTTTCCATACTCATCATCGTCAAGCAGTCATATTTCGCTGGCCGCGAGTGTCGCGACACCTCCCGACTTTTTCAAATACTGGACATTGGCGCTTCACTAAAAGGCCGCCCATGGTGCTACCGTATGACTCCGCTGCATAGCTGTTTTTGGGCGCTGCATGGACACCCACACCTGCGCCTGCCATTCGCACCTCGTCCCACGTCTGGTTCCTTTTAAGGAACCCCGTTGACCGAGCCCCCTTTTTTGTCGTACTAATAGACAATTATTAGTTCCATTCTCACCCATTTCCATTCTACTACCTCTAAGGCCCCCGTCAGACTTCGTCGAAAAACCTGCTGAGTCCCACTGAGTCCGACTGAGTCCGAATGAGTCCGGAGTGGAAAAAGCTGCTGAGTCCCACTGAGTCTGGTTGCCCCCAGCACCAACCGGTTCCTCTGCGAAACACGCAGTCGATAGTGACGATTATCACCTCAGCTGTGAATCGGAACGTGTTTGGTGGCTGATTTTTCTTATTTTCAACATGTCTTCGTGTCTGAACCATTTTTTAGAATCGTCATTGAACAGATGATTGTTTTTTGCATGGAATGAATCTGATTTCCGTATCAGCTTTTTTCTGGGTAACGTTTTGAGTATTAACGAGGTAGAAGTTAATTTCTAATTTAATCTATGTATGTGTTTTGGCTTGAATGTGTAGGGCACATATAAATTGTTCCTATAATTTGCTCGAGATCGAATTGATTTTCCACTGAGCTGGTGTACAAAAATATTCGAATTTGATTTATTTCGACTGGTTGAATTCACTATTCAGAGTTTTTGGTATTGGAATATGTTTATAATGTCATTATTTCGCTCATTCGAATTAAGAAAACGTAAGAATTTTTTAAATCCACTTCTTATTATTTTCAATATAATCCAACTTCTTTCTCGAGCTTTCGCCTGGATCGAAGCAATGTATCTATAATATCTATAGCAATGTATCTAAATTAGTATGGTCGATATATCTGTTAGGCTTAGTTATTGGAGCATTGAAGTTGTTTTTAATAAAACACATTTTCAGACATAGTTAGTGAATTGCAACGACCATTAATAGAGAAATATTTTTTAATTCGAGCTATGTTTACAATAAAGAAACTATTTGCAGGTGGACACTGCAGGGCGTTAACCTTACCGGTAATTAGAAATACCGAACGACGCTGGATTCTGCAACAGTACCGGAGAGATGGCGAAGCAACAAGACCGTTACGAGCGACACCAGCAGCAAATAAATGACTTCGCTTTGTCTACCATCTTACCCAAAGACCCTCTTTAGGGCCAAAAATGCAGAGTGAATCTATTCGAATCTTACGTTGACTCCGATATGAATAGATGAGTATAAATTCCTACTTATCCTCTCGAAACCTATCATAATGCTTGTCGGTACTTATCTAGATCTGTTGCTTGGAGGGTAGGGGGTACCCGTCCCTTTTCACCGAGGCTCTCGACTGCTATGAATGATCTGGCCAACCAGAAATCGCCGAAAACTGCGGCCATACTGGTGCTACTCTTTCGACTTTCAGAATATAGGGCTCTGATCAAGACCACTTCCTGGGAAGGGGCCCTCCCTCGCATTCTCTTTCTCGCCGTTGGCCAATCACCCTGAGTGCCAGGGCTGACGTGACAGGCTAACGACGGGGAAATGGGTGAAGAATCCCCACCCAGCAAGTTCTAAATTATAACCGCGTATTTCTGTCAAAGCTAGCTCACAGAATCTACCCGCATAAAAACTATTGATTCGTGAATTTTTCACATGCTCCCTTTTTAGTAACACATAGTTAAAGTCTGGAGAATCTCTGGTGAGCTTTTGATTTCGATCATCACCAGCAGCGGAGCGGTGGGCCTCGGTGAAACATAAATGATGATAATGATGTCGAGACGAAGAAGCAACCGATTCTTTGGAAGAAGCAATCGGAATCGTGAGCTCACTAGAAATGCCCAGAGCGTACACATTCGAGATTTTTGTAATCTTAGACTTAAGTGAATATAATCAACAACATGTCTATACTCAACACACATTATAGAAGGATGACGGAAGCGAAAGGCAAGGTGGAATTAGAGGCGTGACACCTGAGACCCCAACTCTGAAGTTTTTGATAAAGTTACGAACAGCTTAAAAAGCTAAAATCTTGTTTCGGTAGGCTTTTTGAGTGTGCAGAAACTTGCGATTCAGTTTTCGTTACTTGACAGCGGCGCAAAGCGGCAGGCAAATTTGTAAACGTCAGAAGCGAGGTGAACTTGCGCCCGATCAACTAACGGAAAGCTTTTTGTAACATTTTCCACAGCGCAACACGTGAAGAAGTGTAGAGATAATAAGCATTAGCTGCCGTAAATACTTACGAACAACAAAACCTCTTAACTCCCTGAGATTTGAGCACCAACAACTTAACGTACACGATTAATCAAGAAATGGCGTCTTCGGAATTATTGATCAGATTTATCGGTTCCAACGCTCATTTTGTTCATGCGTCTCTTTCCCCTTTTGAAATGTCTTCCTTAACTGCATTTTGCAATCTCCTTATATCACTGTATTTGTGTCTCATTAAATTTCACAGAAAACGTGGTTTTTCTTGAAATTTAGGTTTTTGCTAAATTCGCCGAAATTTCAAACTCATGCTACCCAGAAACTACCAGCACTACAGTCGCCTTAGACTACCTCGTAGGTTTTTTCTATCACATCATCCGCATCACACCGTTTTTGTTCCTTTAACTCATAGAAAAATGAAAATATGAAGGTATGGAGATGCGAACTCCCCTAATAATAAGTATATTTTAGCGCAACATTTTCACGTTGAGTTATAAAAATCTAACTTCAGTGATACCGCGGAATAGAGAGGAAATCGAAGGCGTTCATGCGCTTCCACAAGTTCTCCCTCTGGAAGAAGATGACATTAATGCGGAGGAAAATCTGGAGAATAGTGAGCACCGTGCTTACATCCTGTTGGACTCAAGATCTGTTGCTAAAATAGCAGCGGTGCACGCCAACGGATGGAGAGGGCGTGAATTGAGCCGTATCCTTAATTTCGCCAATTCTGGACTACCTGCTCAATTTCATATATGGGAAAGGGACGTAGTTTCGGAGGAGCAAGCCGTGTTATCTCAGATAGGCTTTCAAGAAGCAGTGCTCTGTGCACACTGCTGTCACCAGATGGCGAACCACAACGCTTTATGTACAAATGCTGATTGCCGGCTTTATAGGTAAGTCAAATTCTTCAGCGCCCACGTCACATTTAAAAAAAATGTCTTTCAGGAAAATGCCGCGAGTTGTTCGCGCCGATAAAAGGGTAGTGATTATCACAAGTAACTGTTCAGTGCTTATGAAGAATATTCTCGATTTGAACTTGGCCGAGATTATTGCTAGACACAAGAGCTGGTACCTGCGTCGGGGGACGAGGAAGAGATACGACGCTACAGAGTTTTCAATGTTCCGACAAAATCTCGAGAGCCCGGACGATTATCGTAGAAATCACATAGTTGTGCAACTGTTGCTTTCGTGTGACGGTGTCAACTTTCGTGGGCACGAACGGTGAGTAAAAGTGAAATTTGAAAAAAATCTGTAAATAGGTGAATAGAAAATCAACAGTTGTCCTGTTCTAGCGGATCTACATGGATAATAAGCTGTAAGCTACTGGACCTGAGCAAACATATGAGGAGAAAAAATGTGAACACGCTGTTAGTGTCAACTATCTCTTGTGGGGAAGGGCCAATGGAATACCATTTCGAAATGGCATTAAAAGGTAAGATTATTGGTGTTCTGGTTTCCCTATACTAGACTTTAATAAGTGCTTTGTTTCAGAATTCCGGAAATTTCTTGCCGAAACGAATATCCACGGCCTGCGCATTGAGCACGAGGGAATCGCTTGGACTGTCCGGTTCCGTATTACTGCGTCTACTATGGACAACCAGGTTGGAGCTTTGATAGTGACTGAATGAAAAATTTCATTAAAATCATGGCTGTCTACCAGGCGATCGCGAAATGTTTCCGAGTGAAAGGGGCAAGCGGCAACTTTGGGTGTTACCGGTGCTACCACCCAGGGTTCTATAATCCGCTTGCCCGATGCATAACATGGCCGCAGGGCGACTTCAGCAGAAGAAGTAGGTAGGACTGTTCTAGAGATGAGCGACTTGGAGTAAATGGAGTTCATGGTTGGTCTAACACAGCTTTCACATTCTTTGCCTCATACCTTAGCAGATAATGATCTTGCCGCTGCAGGGCCTTCATGTTTTGGAAGTATACTGCCGATGTGCGACAATATTATCGACCATCTCCATGCATATCAGGAAGGGATTATTAAAAAAATCCTCGAAGGTTTCTATTTTTTAACTTTCTGGATGATTTCTCGCAATCTTGTGATCACTATATTGTAGGAATGTTCAAAACAACTTCTCCTTTGCGACTTAGTACAGATGACAAGCAGGCCGTGGAGGAAATGCTGGCCAATGCTGTGTTGCCCACATACATAGTTAGCGTGATTCGTTCTCCGAAAGATCTGCACCGGATATCTGGTTCGGAAATAGAAACGGTACGTTCATTCATTAAGAAGTGGTGAGTTATTACTGATTGGTGGGTCACCCTGCAGTACAGAATACCCTAAATAATGATACAACTTTTTTAAAGAATAAAATTTCCAGCTGGCATCAGTTGTCATTCCGGTGATCGTCGCTGAAGCGTTAATACCTTGTAAGCAAAGAGCAACGGTGGCATTGGCCCTTGTACTGCTCACAAAATTAATGCAGGAAATGAAGGTATAAATAATTCAATTTCATTTTTTGTTCTTTATTGTTCTCACTTGAGTGAATATGAAAGGTACATATTGCAGCTGACGAGGAAGTTGACCGAAGAAATTTCCTTCACAATGAAGTTTTGTGGCAAATTATACGACAAAGCATACACGCCAGCAGCCGCTACATATAAAAAACATGTGAGCCGAACTTACATTCATACGTTTGAGTACGCAAAAACATATTTTGATAGTTTCAGTTGTGGTTGGATCATGGATCGCAGGACATATTGGATAGAGGCAACCCAGCCGAACTTTCCACTGCAGCTTTTGAAAGTGAATACCGGCTGATGAAAAAGGGACTACCACTTGGAAACTCTCGCTCACCGGCCAAGACATCCTATATTTTGTCAGCTTAAACACAACAAAGGCCTACGAAAAGTAGAATTTCTAAGTAATTTATCTAATTTCAGGCATTGTCAAAAGCAGTTGATCGCATGTGAAGTGAAAACGCGCGTACGTGACGGACACACGGCTCTCAAGCCAACTTTGCAGAGTTTAGTAGGTCAGTTGTTCAGCAAATGCGCTATAATGGCATAATATTGCGAAAAATCCACAGTTCTACATTACGTACAAGCGAGGCTGACTCGCGCATTTAGTTGCGGTAGGCTTTTGTATGGGTCCCGGTGCGATTCCGCAGTCGATTTCGAAATCGTGTCCACGCAAATCACCTATTGTGAGCCTATCTCATTGCACTTCCCACCATTTTCCTATCTCTTCCACATTGCTACATTTTCTTTATCATTTCAGTTGGGGCTAGTAAAACCAGTTTTCAATAATTGTAAGGCGAGACTCAAATAACTGCAAAACTGTTGGATTTTTTTTTCGGATAGATGGGTCAATTATCCAATAGGCCGTGCTTAAGGCAGTGAATCGGTGGGTGACATTGCGAAGAGTGAGCTCCCATTTATGGATCTGCATGAATTTCTGCTACTCAGAGAGCAAGGATGCTCGATTTTCTAGTGAGTGGATAATATTTGAATACTATGAGTCGCAACATGAAATCCGCTGATTTTAGCAGTCAATTCGTTCGGCATGGGCAGTCCTTTTCATCCGCGTTTCGTCCCACGCCTTCCACATCTCAACAGTCGGAAATCGTCTTTTTCCTTGAAAATCGTGTTTTTCCTGGAGAATTACTGCTTATTGGAAAGGCGAACGATCAACTCCTTGCTCTGGTAGAGCCCTACGACTTCTCCTGCCCTTTCTCGAATCTGCTGGATTCGCTGCGACAGCTGAAGTTTTACGAGTTCGCGAAGCTAGCTTCATGGATTCGTAAAACAAACCCGTTTTTCTTCGAAGTGAACTTTGGTAGACGGTTGAATGCTGTAGTTGTGCCCGTAAGCCAAATTATATCTTCTGGGTGTGTTCTAAAGTTTGAACCAACGCATCGCATTTATTTTGTTGCGTTTCGCAAAATGGGGAACCCGGAGTAATACAGTTGTCTCATTATTTTCTCATGGAATGAATGTTGTTCAGTCGCTCTTTTGCTTTAGCGGACGCTGATCTACATATTGTGGTGGGCGAAGGCCGAGTAATGAATGAGTAAAATATTCGAGTTTCGCACTTTTCGAACAGCCTGGCTAAATGTATGATCTAAATTGTCCTTTTTTGAGACTCTCGAGTGAATGAATGTTCGGAGTTTTTTTTTCACATACGAAGAATGAATGCCGAATAATTGAAGTTCGAGGATTTCCGAAAACACCACTAAATTATTCGATTTATATGCGACTCGGTCTTCATTCAACTACAACAAGTGAATCAGTTCGCTTCAGTTGCCGTGTATGTGGTCTCAAAACCATCGCGTGATATTGACATGGTCGAATTTTTTTTCAGAAGTGGCGGTTTAACATAATGCCAGGAGTATCCAGGTTTTTCGATAAACGGTACCAGTCCACGTCTACAGCCAGGAAAGGTCGTCGTAACCCAGTTGCTCAGTCAGTAACTGCACCTGTTATATTGAAAGAAGCAATGCCTTCCGAGCAGTTGGGTTCAGGACGACCATTTTGATGTGCTATTGAGGGCATTCAATTCATTACAAGTTTCGCAAATGATTTCGGTCTCCTGTGACTAAGCATTTTCTCTGTACCTTCTAAGTTGCGAAAAGAGTCCTCTGGCCCACCCTTCCCTCGCCCATGAGGCAGATTTTGAGCAGTGAACCACCTCTTCGCTCTTCGCCACCTCCATCTATGCGCTCCAAAACATGCGACTTCAATATGGGGTTGGATTGAGTAAAATTACGATATTTCGCTTTAGGACCAAAGCAAAAAATTTGGTTGCGGATCTTCTTTTTTGTTCACATTCGTTGCTGTGAAGTGCCTGTACAAACTTCGTACCACGAACCGGCATTTCGAGCGCACCTGTAATAGTGAAACGTAAGAGGCGTCTGTTTTCCTTCGCTGGTAGGAATATCTTCTATTTCGGAATAGAATTAAGTTCCGTCCATCGCGTGCGTGTGCGCGCGTACGCTGAGTCTCTATCTTTCCTCACTTCGCGGTCTCTCCCTTCGCTCCGCACACGCATATTAAAAAAACAATGTGAATTTAGCTCTGAAATAGAGGATAAATTCTTTTTTCGAAGAGCAGAGGTCCGCATCAAAGCAAATAGTAAGCGTCTAGCAATATTAGAAACTAAGCCACAGAAGTTATATCGAAACACTATGAACGCATCAGAAGGCGATAGAGGAAAGCGCGCCCAAACGTTAAAAAATCTGTCCCATGGCCAATGAGCTGAAAGGGGTACAGCCAGCAGTATTCCAAATGCTCAGACACTTGGAGTCAGCAGAGCGGAGGGATTTTCGTGGAAATCGGGAGGCCGTGGGGGTAGGCAAGGGTGACGAAAAGACGAAAACGGCGTGTGCAACGGTGTGTTCAATATCCAGATCGATAATTAGAGTGTAGGGGACCCCCGCTATGGCTGTCCGGGGCATCTCCATCGGCAGGCAAGGTATGACGGCCCGCGCTGCTGTCTGTTGGTTTCCCGGCCTGTTGATCCCGA
This sequence comes from Aplectana chamaeleonis, assembly GCA_029168955.1. Classification (NCBI taxonomy): domain Eukaryota; kingdom Metazoa; phylum Nematoda; class Chromadorea; order Rhabditida; family Cosmocercidae; genus Aplectana; species Aplectana chamaeleonis. The sequence goes on along the minus strand of JAPDOI010000621.1, from coordinate 120,233 downwards.
GTGTCTGAGAGTGTGACAGAATTTTCCCTTGCTTACTTTATTATTCCCATCTTTGCTTTCCATATTTTGACCGGTTCTAGATGTCATGTCCTAACTTAGTGTGCGGCCTTAGTACAGCGTAGTCAGTGAAAAGTTCGCTTTGGCTTTTCCAGGAAAGGCAATTCTCGCAGAAATAGGATTTTTCGTCTTTTGTATTAGCAGACAAAAGGATGGGTGGGTCACGGGTGAGAAGTCGGGCCGGTACTGATTGGTTGTCTCACATTGTGAAATCAGTTGAATAGCGGTGGAATGTTGGTTGAGTGGCGGAGTGGCATGGTTTGAATGCCGGAGTGGCACGTCGGTTCCTCAGGCAATCGTCCGCGGTGCACCCATCCTTTTGTCTGTGTTTAGTCTACTGGATTGCGAGTAGAAGACGTGATTTAAATCTCATTTAGTTAGTGAATGATGACATCGAACTTACGGCTCTATCGCACCAAAAAAGTTTCGATAGGTATTATAATTGTTCCAAATGAAATCCGATTTCCGGCTGTAGTCGGATTTTGAACTTATCGGATATCCGACTCCTTGAATATAGTTGGATTTCGTGTTTTTTTTTCGGATATGCGATTTCTCGAATTAAAAGTCGACTTTTTATCGGACTGAAACAGTCGGATTGTCATCCGATTATTCCATTTGGAACAAGTATAATTCCTGCCATTTCTTGCCCGCGTGGAGGGAAGGGAGGGGGAATGCCCGCCCTTCAGCCATCGAACGATCCGACCCCCCCCCCGTTTCGACTCAATCCAGTGAATGGATTCCTTCCTTGTTGTTTTCACTGGCAACAAGGGTTGAGCAGCTTTCGACGGAGCTACCGAAATTTTGGAAAAAAAACTAAGACCTTTTACGGTACGCCTCTCGAAATAAAAAATTGCTTTAACTTTTTTAAGTGGCAAATTTGGAAACTTTTAAAGTTGTGATCATAAAAAACAATTTGCCTATTCCTACCTCGCTTGACCTTCCGAGGAACTGGAGGAAAATCCCATTCTCCTCCAAAAATTCTTCGAGCCCCCAATTATCTTTTTTCGAAAACATTTCCTATTTTTGCGATCCCCCCCCCCCAAGTCGCAAGCCTGCTCAGCCCTGTCGGCAACTTCTTGAAAATGATTTTATGGAAATGGAAAGCTTTTATTGCAGGTGTTTGAATGTCTTCATCCAAAGAGTATTCAAAAACTCAGGTTTCAAGACGGCGGGACCGTTTTTGCGGTAAAAAACTTGGCCCCTTTCTGGCTTTTTTCAAAGGCTACGAACTCAGATTAGAAAGGACCACAGAGTACACCCTTCTGGAATACATTTTGTTCATCACTAGTGAGACCACACATTGATTTTAAGTTGCCAGATCAGCTGGGAGAATAAGGAGTGCTATCTCAGAACTCACTAAGTTCTCGATTTCAATTATTTTTGTATCAGCTCAAATGTTAGATATAGAATTTATTATAGAGGCCGCTCGACTCCAAACAGACAGGCTCACAATAATGCACGCGAATCAGGAGTTCGGTAAGTATCTTAGTCAATGTAGAGTATTCAACCCCTATCTCTGCTATGTCTACCCTCTGGTTTCGGGCCTGATTTTTTTTCATATTATATATTTATTTACATAAGCCTGCGGACCAGACTTATGCGCAATTAACAGCTCATATACGAAATCATCAACAAAAAACATCTAGTAACAGCGAGGGAAAAATTACCAGTATTTCGGTCAGATAAAGCAATGGATGTAAAGCAGATATACGCATAGCCCGTAATGGCGAGAGTAGAAGTGACTGCTCCGTGAGGGATTAGCGCTCACCAGGTTCGTTCTCGAAGTATTCAGTTGCAAGTTTCCTGAACGCCCTATGACTCACAGGATGGATTTGAGCCTCCCGAGCCGTTCAAATGCAGGAGTCGCCCTATTAATAGAGAAAAAAGCGCCTGCAGTTAAGTTTCGAGTTTTTGCGTAGAATTTTTGAAGCTCCTCCCCTGGTACTTGATGTTCTCACCTCGACAATACACTCAGGCCGCAGACCAAAGTCCGGTTTATACAGGATTTTGTGCGGCAGTGGTAAGTCATTAAACTTTTTTCTTATCAAAAGAGATTGCAAGTTGAGCTCACTATTACTGGTTTCTGCAGATGGCATTTGTTGATAATGGCAAAATCCAAGCTTCCTGATCATTAGCTTCCTTGTGAACCCGTTTTGCACCTTGGTCCCAGGTCAGGGATCTGCTCGACATTCTCGATCTCAGTCCCTTCGACATTGTAAGTATGACAGTTATTCGAAGAACCCAGGTGCAGAGTTTTCATTTTTTCCTTCGATAACGGTAAGTCCCATTCATGAGACCAGACCGCCATTGTGTCTATTGCATTTTGAATTGCATCAATGTCCTCCTTGGAGCCCGCCCATCGAAAAATCTTTATATCGTCTGCAAATGCACAGAAATCTACTCCAAATCCACTTAATAAGTTCCCCAGCTCGTGCGTGTATATATTGAACAGAATCGGTGAAAGAACTCCACCCTGCGGAACTCCACTGCACACTGGGTGATTCTGCGAATACGAAGTGTTCACTCGAACCGAAAAGGTCCTATGCTCCAAAAATGAGGCAATCCAAGAAACTATGCGCGGGTGTACGCCTACCACTGTTAGTTTTTGTATTAGCTTATGATGTGGGACTTTGTCAAAGGCCTTGGAGAAATCGAAAAAAACAACATCGACATTTCACTCGAACCGAAAAGGTCCTATGCTCCAAAATTGAGGCAATCCAAGAAACTATGCGATTTAGTGTGTGCAATTGCGGATTTGCGTCGTGGGGGCGCGACACATTGCTTTCCTACGAACTGAGAAAGAAGCGAGAATCAAGAAAAAATCAAGGAAAGCCCAGCATGATCAGCTGATGAGGGGCGGGCGCGGAAGCTCGTACGAAAGCGATGCGTCGCGCCCCCACGACGCAAGTCCGCAATCGCACACACTAAATCAGGCCCGGAACCAGAGGGTACGTTTCTACTGTTTTAGGGACGGTCCTGTGAAGATCGGTGAGTGGCTCGCAGAGAAGCACCTTGAGAAAAGAATGAGCACAGAGGAGGCTATGGTCAGTGAATTCGTCAATCTGCAGCAAGAAAGCAACGCTTCTATATTCCTATTTTCAGGCGATTACCAAAAACCAGAAGATGAGCTTCGATGTAGCCAATTTACTAGACCTCGCGGTCGAAGTCAAGGACTCGCAGCCGCCCCTGTACCACTTACTCTGCGAGCTCGTCCCTTTTGCAGTGCAAGTGAGTTTGAGATGAAAATTTGATCATTGTTTGGAACTTTTTTTCTTTCTTTGATTCCGTTTGACTTGGCTCGCAGGGTTGTTTCCTTCTTTGGAAAAATGTGCCGTGACAGTGCTGGATCGTTGCCTGTATCTCGTCGAAACGGCTTTTAAGCGGAACCGTTGCGGCGCGGTAATATCTGATACCACGAAAGGAATATCGCGGAGCCGCTGCGACAGCACCGCAGTCAGGGAGCATTGGGTGCGAAAAATATCTCGGCGTTTGTGCGCGATATGCCTCCTGTGCCTTTGAGGCCCCCGTCATAGTCGGCCGAAAGCCGAACTGCGCCGTCCTCTCCCGCCCCTAGTGATCCTAAGCCGTCCTGTCCCATGTGATTCAGATTCGTTCCTAGTATGTCGGTTGTATGCAAAGGACGGACTAGGCCGGCGCATTTCGGACGCATCGGGGAATTTTTCCACCTGAATGAGCACTGCATTGCATACGCATCGACCGGGACGGACACGGACGGGACAGGACGCAGCGGATGGGTGCATTGCGGATACATCGGGGGATTTTTCTACCTGAGTGGCAATGCATTGCATAGGTATCGACCGGAGTGGCTTCAGTTTATCGGCCGACTATGACGGGGCCTAAGATCAGCGCAGGTCCTGATCTGCCAAAAAAAGCATCCACACTTTCGACGTGAAAGTTTTTAGGTAATGAGCAGATCCCTGAATTTTTACAACTGCTTTCCGATTTTGAGCATGGTATAGAAAGTCAGGTTGGGGAACATTGCAGCTGTCATTTTTACTCCACGTGGAGACGAAAAAAAAACTTGTTTGTTGACTTGCGACACCACTCTGAAAGGCCCTTAAGAGGTTAAAACACCCGGTGGTTGAATTTTTTAACGTGGGTGCAAAATTTCCCTCCACCTCCATCATGTATGATTCGCTTTTCCTTTAAGATCAGGATTCATATTCTAATGGCGGTGCCATGCACCATTCCCGATTCGATGGGGAGATGGTATGGGGGAGGAAAACGCGCTCCAACGCGAAAATATATTCGTAGTCCTGCGACAATGCCTCGGCTTCTCCGCGATAAAGTCGCCGCGGCACTAATGCGCACCGGTGAAGGTACTGTAGAGTGATAATTTCTTTCAAAGTATTAGCTTCAAAGTTCCCATGAATGAAAATTCATGTCGTTGAGGAGGATTTTGAGAATTTACAGGCGAATGGTGAAACGAAAAGCATCATGTAGAGAATAAATGGGAAAAATCATCTAATTTCTGTGCTGCATTTGAGGTATTAAACACGAATAGAGGATTCCCGGTTTCCTTTTACAAAAATAAAGCAGTCAGAGGATCATATATCGAATTAGGTCGTTTTTGGTCCGTTCCTGTCTTTGCTAAGCCGTTTCGTGCTTTGGCTTATATTCATTTCCCGACTAAATTCGTTAAAAATCCATGTTTCTCGCAGGTGTCACACCCTGTTACCTTCGAGTGGGCCATCTTGGAGCGCAGAGATGCCCATGGTCAAACTCGGTTGTGCAATTTCTCAATGGATGTCGCGAAAATTATAGCCCAAAAATGAAAATTTTTGGTTGGGAATCGTTAAAAGTTCGGCTCAGAGACGGAATTTTCGTAATGGATGGTCGAGAAGGGGATTGTAGCTCTAATGAGGTCGGACACAACTACCCGCTCGACCCTGAAAAAGCCACACACTAATTTTGTGTGTTTCCAATCAAATTGCACGCACTGCCGCTTTTCGTTACCCAAAAAGTTGAATCGATCGCTGATTTTTGGAGTGATGTGAACATTCTCACTATTAGTCAACGGTCTTAACCGATCTTGACACACACCACCGACATGTTTATCTATTTGTAGCTTTATAATTGAAAAATTGAAACTAAGTGTCACTGATGATAGTTTGTGTTTTCCGTATTCAAAAACTAAAATGACACAGAGAGCAAAGATTATATGAAAAATTGTGAGTATCACAGGGTGAAAAGTCGTACTGTTTGCATCTTGAATCACCTAGTTTTTGAAGGTCAATCGTGACAGCTCTATGGTCAGTAAGAACGAGACGCAGCTGCGCAACCTCTGTCAAACTGTTCACAAAAATCGGAAGGAGGATCTGTGGAAATCGTTTGTAGGGTTCGGTGTGTGCTGTCCTCCAACTGACCCATTCCCTCTACCGATGACGGAGCATTGCAAGGGTTAGAAAATTTCTCACCCATGCTCGCTGTTAGCTATTTTCATTAGGTTTATTCATCTTTAGGTGGAGACCTGAAAGCAATTTACGTGGCGTGCCAAAAGGAGAGACCAAACATAAAAGGGATGACTGACGAAACGATTTTTTTCAACCTGTTTGTTTCGAAAGTTGTGAAAGAGGTATCCACTCCATGAAGATTTCGTGGTTTTGGGGTGTCTTTTAGTCTACGATTACTTAATTACAGTGTTACGAGGAAATATACTGGACCCGTATCACTGTACGAGATAGGAAGAGGAGAAACGACAACATCCTGCTCGATAGCATTGCTATCACAGGTACCTAATATTATTACCCGCGTTTCCTGTCCAAAGTATTCTAATTTCTGATCAAATTTCAGATTTCGTCCGTGCGGTTTTTGCCGAGAATCAAAAAGAAGTGGACAATTTGGGAGCCATTATAAATACTATGCTGAAGGTTGCATTGTACGTTTACATCTTGTTTGTTTTAATCTTTCTTTGATTTTGCGGTATCGCTATAGTACTCTTTTTTTCATTTTTTGCTCTTTGCTACTTTTTCTCAAAACCCCATTCGTTTTTAGAGTCTCGTTTCGAAGGAAAATTCGAGAAGATGGAGGCACGGTTGGCCCAGCGACCCCCAACTCTAGCGTGCTGCTGGACGCGGCTATGGAAGACTCAAGCGTCGTGCAGTACGCGGCAGTGGATTCCGACGACTACGAGGAGAACGATCTGAATCTTGATTTCACACCTCCCAGGTTAGAAGCTGATTTCATATACAGCTTTCGCCTTTTTTATAATTTTATTCAAATTAATGCTATTTTTTCAGCTCACAAGAACTGGCTTCCGCGAGACGCACCGTCACTTCACCGTTCCAGATGGTCGGGCCGTACTCAACATACACTGCTATGGAAAGGTAATACCCAGCGATACATTGTCATAATTGTATTTTAATTTGTATATTTTAGCACCTCCGGATCCGCGTTAATCGCCAAGAAGAGCAAGAAGCGCACGACTGACGAGCGCGTTTATGCGACTCTAACGAATGTGAAGAATCTGTGATTGTGCATTGGACGGTCGAGTGAAATTGAGGCAAAACCAGATTTGATCTTGGTAAATGTTGCTCATGTTTGTTATATGGTATCACATTGATACATTGTTGTGATACATGTTGAGTACGTTTTATGCAGTACATAAAGTGTTGATTACTGGAATTTGTTGCTACAGTTGACCAAATCATATGATTTATAAGAGCAGTTGTTGATAACAAAAGGTGAAAAAGTTGAAGTTCAGTCGAGTCGAACTTCAAGAATAGCTTAGGTTATGATATGATATTGCTAATAACGCCCAAGATTAAGATAGCTGTTGGATACTATTTGTGAAGGATCAATTTTTAGTTGGGGTCACCGTTGTATAAAGTTGCGGAGCACTTCCGAACATGTTGCGATCATCTTATTGTGCGAGCTTCAAAAGCCATACCGTAAGTTACAAGGATAGACGGTTGAAACTGCGCAACTTACGATCAGCGATTTCAACAACTTACGGAAGACTTCCGTAAGTTGTTGAAATCGGTGTTCGCAACATTTTCCAAAACTTCAGAGAAGGAATAGCAGTACTGGGAAAGACCCACTTCAGTCTCAAGGAACAAAAAAAACATTCAAAATGACTTCATTCTTTCTCAAAAAGTAGGACAGTCTAGATATATTCACAGTATTTCAGAGCAATAACAGTACTTCTGCAGAGGCACCTCTGCTCTGTAGTTTACAGACTCCTCGTCGAAATGATAAAACCTGTATCACTGGAACTGCAAACTCTCCCCCAGAAGCGTGCGCTTGTGCTGAAAACGTCGCATAGGCGAACGACCGGCCTAGTCATGCATAGTCGTGTCCGAAGGTGGTCAAGTAGTTGCAGACAGCGGGAGCTGTCGCATGGATGACCTGATCTTCTAGAATGAGAAGAGATGAAATTCACCCTAGCCCCCTCTCCTCCCTGAAGAATTTCTCTACTCGCGCTGCGATCGCTTCCGCAGTCCGCTAGCAAGCCAACTCTCCTGAACACGACTGTGCAACCTCCAACTTCGAATTTAGCAAAGTGGCACGATCGTCATAAAGATGTGCACGCCTGCGAACCTTCTCTAAACGGAGAATGCAATTCATTATGGACAGGCCTCAACACACAACAAAAGAATCAACAAAAGATGTTACAACAATGTTTCACAGTGCAATGAACAGATAAAGACCAGGCTGAGCAAAAAAAAAATGAGATTGTGTCACAACTATACTACTTTCATTTTGTGCTCAGTGCTGCACCAGGTAACCAGGATGGTTTGTAAGGTACTATCGGTGATCCTGCATCGGTTAACCGAATACACTCAGCGATATGATAGCCAGGCCGAATCCAGAACCACATGAGATTACCTTAACAACCAAATGTCGCCAATTCGTTCCTAGAACTTACTAGGAGCTGCTCCGAACTTCCTGTGGCGATATGGAAAACCATGTTATCGTTGGTGTAGGTCTCTGACAGTACATAAATGACAAAAGTCTAAAATTCCCTAAATGGCTACGGGGAATCCAAAAAATGGCATTTTCATTGCCTCACAAAAAGGTAAGGATACCCATTAAAGGAATTTTCGGGGTGTTCAGAGAAGAATTCGGATCCGGCGCAAAACTTTCAACAGGGGGTCATTTAGGGGGCTGAGACCAAATCTGTGGTCTATTTGTCGCCAGACTTGAGGGAGGTTACTGTAGGATACGGTGGGGGTAATCCCTTTTAACTAGCGTTGCTTACCTTGACATTTTGAAAATCAGAAAATGAACCTCAAATTCGTGTTCAGCGTCCCAGTCAACACACACAGAGATAATTTTGACTCAAATCTGAGACTTTGACCGAGCTACCGTATACCCACCGTTACATACCGTATTCCGAAAAAAATCGATAAACCTTCTACAGATTGTGTCAGGCAGCCCAAATAAACCCCTACGTAGAAGTTTAAGACGATTTGATCGTAGCATTTTCGAAAACTGGAAAGTCGTGTTTGGCCAGTAAAATTTCGCCCCCTTTCAAGCTTCGGACCAAATAAGGCGGAATTTTCGAAATTTTGACATGTGGACTTCATATTCGTCATCGGCACCCAAAGCAACCCCTAGAAAAAAATGTTAAGCTCCATCCGGAACAATTTTCTGAACGCCTCAAAAATTGCCATTCGTCTACCCCTTTTCTCTTGACAGAGCTATGGAAATGCTCACTTTTGAAAATCTCTGAGGCATTTAGGAGATTTGAAGAACGGACTATTAATGTTGTGTTTCATACCTACAACTATCAACACTTGGTTTTATAAAAGCCCTCGGGAAATGTAGAGTAAGCCCTAGTAAGGGCTATCTAGTCTTACCTCGCCAACTTTCTTGTCTCCGTGCTTTACTTTCCCTTTCACAGTCTTCTCACATTTGAATGGAAGTATTCGTCGACGGATTACACCTAGAAATGACATTGTCCAATCATGAGCATACGGATTTTCAAAAAAAAATAGGTGGCGGGCGACAGGGCGGCGAGGAGTATGGGCGGGCCCTTACACATTCTTTTCAAGACACGATCAACGATGCATGCTGTTTGTACCGAAATGATGGGAAACGCAGCAAAGCTGAGAGAAGCCGTTTCCAACTTCCCCCCTCAACCAACGGCCGTCATAGCACATATCTTGAAGTCCTCATTTACACAACTTCAGTGTCGCTTACACACTCATCGCCACGCGATGAGTAGGAGTGGAGTCCTTTAATATTGATCGTGCCGCGATACCAACACCACGGGATTGCAGTTTGCCGCGCAAGTGCAGACCACGTACAATATTCGCATGGAAACGCACAGCATTCCCAGCATAAAAATCGGCTTGAAAAATCCTTTGTGTACAATGGCATTTCGCAAATCGCAAACGCTACGCTCCCATTTTGACGACTGGAAGTTCAACCAGTGAGTTCAATACCGCAACTGCTCTAGCTCACACTCAACCTTATTTCCAAGAATATGCTATTTCAAAAAACCACTCATTAACTGTTGCACAGATCTTCATCTAAAAACCACCATATAGCTATTACAAACTAGAGTGAAACAAACCGAAGTGACATTCCATACAGAAAGCTACGCATAAACAGTACAAACTTCGTAACGTCCTAGGCCGTTCAAGATACACAGCATCATGTTAACGAGATTGCGCACAATGAAATGAAGTAATGGCCTATGGCGTGCACACCGGGCAAGTTCAAAAACGCATCATTGGTAGCCTAAAGACACATAAATCGTAATATACGACAGCAAAAGAGTACAATGAGACAGCTCATCTACCTCCAATGGTCGTAGTTGGCAGCAGATCAACAATAAAAAACCCCGATTCAACAAAAGGCAAACGACCCGGATCTTTTCCTACTCGTACGTAATGAAAGTGAAATAATAAATAATTTTTCAACAACCGATTTTTCGTTCGAAAACAACCGTTCAACAACAACATTTCAACAACCAACAAGCAAATAACCGATCAACAATGTTTCAAATTTAGGGGACTTCTGTTCTTAGCTCGCCATCGAGGTTATCGGTGGCACTAGTGAAAGGCTTAACCCGTGTTTAACATTACCAACCCCTCCACCGCTCTTGCACTTTCGACGTGCTGCTAAGATCACTCCTGGACGTAATGGGCGGTGGAGGTGTTTGGTGGTGTAGAACTCCTCATAAACCGATCACTGCAAAAGGCCTCCGATCGTGTCGAAACGTAGTGCCGACAAATAAGACATTACTACCTGAAAACCTCGATGGCTAACAGAGGTACAAAAATAAGATAACTAATCATGCCGAATTTTGTCGACTGGAGAAGTGGTGGCTCATCAAAGTTCACTAATGTGATAGAAAACCTCATTGCTGAACTATAACAAAAATATCGAAGCATGATCCTGCCGAGTCGATACTATCCTTATACAGAACACTAGATTGCATGAGATGTATATGACATACACTATCAAATGCGCCATCGGTTTCTGCCCTCGCACCGCTCAACTCATCAAAGACTAGTAGGTGTAATCGTCGAGAACGCTTTCGAGCACATAACTTTTTGTCCTCGCGGCCGTTCGCCTTTACTGTCTTACCACACCACTGAGGCAATTCACCGCCCCGAGCCGCACTGGATAGGAACACGAGCCGCCTGACAGGGCGGCTCGGGGCGCCGAATTTGTCCGGGCCACAGCTATTGCCGATCGGGTGTCCGCAGTTCGAGTCGATCTCGTATCCTGTTGCCATGGCAACTGCAGTTCGTAGTCCTAGGGATATCAGAAACCACTGTAGCTCTCTCGTACAAGACCGTTCTTCGCTCGTTTCACTTCTTACTCCGCACCATTGGTTTGCCTACCTTTATAACCCGGGTATAAGGGCACATCTAGGTATAAGCTTTCGGACTTTGCTAAGCAAAGTTCGGAAGCCTATTCCCCTTAGCATTGTTATACCCGGAGTATACCCGTCGACGAATCCGGCTTCTGTAGAACGTATTGCTGTTCCACTCCAAAAAGTGACCTTTCCAATGGCAATATCACGGCAAATGCTATTCCAAATCCAAAGATGTTTTTTTTTCTGCACGAATTTCGACTAGTGTGTCTTTCAGCTCTAATCAAGTAGTTATACTGCCTCTATCAATAGCCCCATCATCGCAGTACCTCAGATAAATTGAGACAACCTCCCAAAATGAATCATTATAACTTTTTTTAATCGTATTCTCCGAGCGTTGCAAATATCAGACGGCATCCCTTACACAATTTGGTGTAATCTCAGTATCGACTTTAGGAGCTTTTATTAGGTTCAAAAACAAAAACGATCAACAGACAACTCAACAAATTAAAGTTATATAACTGAACAGTGAATTCATGTATGACTCCTGTAAAATGATATAGGAAATAGACAAAAAAGGCTACACAAAAAATTGCACAAACATCTTTCATATACACCGGACAGCTATCACATTGTCCTCGTGATGCATCCGTCATACATGATCATACATTAATTATTTGTTACATAATCATTTGTTCATAATCATAATTATACATCACCGATGTCTAAAAGATTGCCGAAATCGATCGAGCTCGGGATCAAACCGGAACTATTCTTGAAAAGAAGACACATGAGGAGAATTACGAAACCAAACAATCATAAAAATTATTTGAATGAAAAAAAAAACAAAATCAGAGGTCAATCCCGAAAAACGAACGAGAATATGGAATTTTACCTACCACCGGGAATTTCGCTGCCCTAGAAATTGTTGCGACGGCATCTGAAAAGAAAAATTAGCGTGCATGTACTCCGACAAAGAGCAAACCTGACCGCGGGCAACTATTTGAAATAAAGCTGACCGCGACAATGCGGCGGTTGAAGCGCGTTCCGACCGCGCTCATGTTTTACCGGCGGTCAAACCGCGATAAGAAACGACGGTCGGACCGCGTGCATCGCAAAATCAGCGGCCGCCACAGGCAGGGCGGCGCTGCCTTTAGTCCATTGTCTGTAACTTAAGAAGATTCAGAACACTTTCACATATGATGTCACTTCTGCTTAAGTTGTCACGCACGCTGCATAACATATTAGTCCGACTAATCATTCATTGTTTCTTCTAAATAAGAATTAATATCAATCATATTATTTAAAACTTTATAATTTCCAATTATTTTCGTATTATTATTATTTTTTTTTAACTATTATTATTATTATTATTATTATTGACTTACTTACTTACTTGACTTAATCGGTTGGCTTTCGCCTGACGCGGTCATTCCGCATCTTCACCGAGGTGTGCCGTCCTAATAGTCAGCCGTGTCCATTTTTCACGGTCTTCAGCCACAATTTGAACACATTCCATCCAGCTGTCACTATTCCGTTTCCTGCGAAACGAAACATCGCGCCTGAACTGTCTTTCGATGCCGAGTGACTTTAAATCCTCTTTAACCACATCCGTCCAGAACTTTCGCCTACGCCCAGGTGGCCGTTTCCAGACAGGATTTGGATGCATTTTTGAAGCGTGTTGTACGAGACGATCCGGCGTTCTTCTTAGTATATGCCCGAGCAGTCGAAGTCGACTTTCCATTGCTGCTTGAGATGGCGTTAGGTGATGCAGATGCTGGCACCTCCCTCGTGTCAAGCGTTGATGTACTGCGTCGATTTCCTTGTAAAGGTCTTCGTTATGGCATACACGCGGCCAGAAATATCCAAGCAAACGCCTAAAAAGCTTCCTCTCCGTGCTATCCAACCTTTCCATCTGCGTTTTCGGTGCTGCCCACGTCTCCGATCCGTACATCATGATAGGGCGAATAGCGGATAGGTAGACGCGCAACTTGACTTCCTTCGCGATGGTGGTAGACCACAAACACTTGGTTAGAGAATTGAATGCAGACGTTGCTTTCGCACATCGTTGTCGAATATCCGCTGCATAACTACCATCGTTCTTCAGCAAACAGCCCAAATAACAGAAATCGTCCACCAGTTCGATACGTTGTCCGTCCACACAAACTCCAGTTGAAGGCCTCTGAGAGACCCACATCTGCTTGCATTTGTCGGGACGAAGACGAAGTCCATAGGCTGCGGCATACTTCGAAACGAGGTTCACAATCCTTTGCAGTTTTGCGTTGTTTCCAGCGAATAACACAATGTCGTCGGCGTACTCCAGGTCGACAAGGGAGCGTCCTGATGGTGTTAGGATCACATCCGCAGGAAACTGTTCTGCAACTCTACGCATGATGTCATCAACGGCGAAGTTGAAAAGAAAAGGTCCTGCAACGGCTCCTTGCCTTACTCCTGTTTTCACCTCGAAAGCTGACGTAAATCCGACAGGTGTACGAACTGCTGCTGTTGTTCCTTTGTTCATGTCCTCGATTAACCGAACATACTTTTACGGGACTCCATCTGCTCGCATAGCATTGAGCAATCGATCACGATGAGGAGAGCCGAACGCGGCTTCAAAGTCTAAAAAAGCAAGCTGTAATGGCTTCGAAAACCGCTGCCACGATTCAATTACTCTTCTCACTACGAACACTTGGCCGATGGTCGATCTTCCAGGTCGAAAACCGGCTTGCTCATCTCTGGTCGTTCCTTCACGATGTTTGATAAGTCGCTCGAGAATGATACGTTCTAAAACCTTGTACATGACACGAAGTAGAGAGATTCCTCTGTAGTTCTTAGGATCCGTGACGGATAGCTTCTTGTGAAGAGGTACGATGATCGCATGTCTCCACAAATCGGGTATCCTTTCGCTCATCCATATGGCACGGATGGTGTTGGTCATTTCACGAATCCCAGACGGAGGAAGGGCTTTCAGCATTTCAGCAGTGATGTTGTCATCTCCACCTGCCTTTCCATTCTTCATTTTCCGGACACAATCCAAAACTTCAGACTCAGTCGGCGGTTCCTCACTGACATCGTAATGTGCTCTCTGAACATGCGAGAGCTCAGGTACTGATGGCGCTGGACGATTCAGTAGTGAACTGAAGTAATCCTCCCATATTGGCAGCGTCGCATCACCAACTGCAACTCCATTGGTAGTGTTCAAGACAGGAGAACATCTCTTCATCTTCCCGCTATACTGTCGCAGCAACGTGTAGGCTTTCTTCGGATTATTCTCCTCCCAAGCCTTCTCGAACTCCTTAGCTCTACACGTCCATTCTCGTTCGCGGTCACTTTGAAGCTGCCGACGCAACTTCCTCCTCAGACGCTTCTCCTCCACGAAGTTTCCTGCAGTTCGGAGAGCACATACTCTGTTGTAGGTAGATGTTGTTTCTTCTGAGACGTAGGCGAACTTCTTCTTAGGCTGTACAACCGGGAGTGCCTCTTTCGAAGCGTCCTGGATGCACTTGACAAAAGAATCCGCGTCGCAAAGTTTCTTCTTAGTCTGTACTCCGATGTGAATAGAAACGCGTTGTCGGAAATTCCTTCTGCACTCTTCATCTCTGAGACTTGTCATGTCAATCCTCTGGAGAGGCTGAGCCCCTCGCTTCCTCTTATGAATCCTCGCAGTGAAGTTTAACAGAACAGGACGGTGATCCGAATCGAATGCGACATCCCACACAGCTCTAGATCTTCGAATGTCCGATACTGGAATATTCCTCGTCAGGACATAGTCAAGCTGTAGTTTCAAAGTTGTCATCTTCCGCTTCCGCTGCTCTTCTGGAGATAGCCGGGTTGGTCCCTGCCACGTAAGCTGATGGCGGCGATGATTCCTCTTGAATGTCGATGCAATAATCAGACCACTGCGTTCACAAAAAGTCGACAAGGCGGTAGCCATTGTCCGATGTTTGCTCCACTGGGTAGAACCATTTACCGAGTACTTCGGATTCCTGATCAAGTCCCATCTTCGCATTTGCGTCAATCCCCACGACAACAGCATGTTGACAAGGTATCCTGGCCAGCAACGTATTGAGTTCCTCATAAAACGCATCCTTCGAATTGTCTTCGGCGGTTTCAGTTGGCGCATGAGCACTCACTATCCACAGATTGAATCCTCTGTGATCCCGCAGTCGTACGAATGCATTCCGACACGACGTTGAGCCGAACTCCTTGACCATACCATTGAAATCCTTCCTTACAGCTATTGCGCAGCCTCCCACTCTCCTATCGTCAGCGTTACCGCAGTAGATGGTGTACTCTCCGACGCTGATGACGGGTCTATCCTTGAGGCGGGTTTCCTGCAAAGCAGCAAACGGTGCATGGAAATAGCTCAGAAGTCTGGATAGCGCAGTTTTTTGGATATCACTCGACAGCGATCGACAGTTCAGGGTGGCGAAATTGTGGCTTGTGGCCAAAGACTCCATGACTCCCTAGATACGGATCCTAAGGTGTTATGGACCAGAGGCCTTAGTGTGCCGGACGGCGACACCTTTATGCAATGTGCGGGATACTTTCGCGATATAGTTGTGCACGCTATATCGCTCGAACGTTCCCTGTGTACACTTATTATTATTATTATTATTATTATTATTATTATTATTATTATTATTATTATTATTATTATTATTATTATTATTATTATTATTATTATTATTGTTATTATTATTATTATGTTAGTATTATTATTATTAGTAGTAGTAGTAGTATTATTATTATTATTATTATATTATTATTATTATTATTATTATTATTATTATTATTATTATTATAATAATAATTATTATTATTGTTATTATTATTATTTTTTGTTATTATGTTAGTACTATTATTATTATTATTATTATTATTATTACTATTATTATTATTATTATTATTATTATATTATTGTTTATTAATTTTATCTTTCATTCGTTTTCAATTCGATCCATGAAAATATTTCGGTTGCTTCTTTGAAAGTTACTATTGAAAGTTTTCGAGTCATTTCGAGAAATCGAGTATCCTCATCTGAAACTGGCCGATTGCTCGGGAAGTTTTTTTCAACTTTGGAATAGTACAAATGATCTTAATTCCCGAATGAATGGGATGAATTCATGAAAAAGCCAATAATTTGCGTTTCCGAATGTTTCTTATATGTGTAAAAAAGTGAATGGTTCCCCCACTTTAAGGAAAGGATCATAAGAACCAGGTAGAAAACTCAGATTTAGGTCAAGGCACGTAACAAACCGCCTGACACCGAGATGTCGCGCCCCATTGCTAATTATCGCCCCGCTGCTGTTTGCTTGTGGCCAACAGCGGCCGAAATTATTTGCAACACTAAGCACCACTCCGTCTTTATTCCTTCTTCTATCTTCCAACTATTAAATATTTCTTTTGACTGATGTTTCTTTCCTACATGAAGTGTTTATTTTCTTACAGGTACGCTAGTTTTGATTAAGTTTTTATTCACTTATGAGAAGCATTTGCTTTTTTGCCTGAAATAAGAACGTAGCGTTTTTTTATTGGAAGTTGCGCATCAAGTGTGAGAACTTTTCGTGTTTAGTCCGCATCTCAGTTGTTCGAAAGGGAAATGTCTGTTCTAACAGATAGTATAAGTAGCTTTGTACCGATTATGGGTGGAATAAAAATGGCGTCGGAAAGGGCCCCCAATTCATTTCCCCAAGAAAAAAATAAAATGAATCGATTCGGAAAGTAGTACCACACTATCGTGAAAATGAAAAGTGGAGAATTCAAATTTGGCAGACAAATAAACCGAAATCAAGATTTCGAAAATTTCCTTCGAAAATTTCTAAATTTCGCGCACTAATATTTCGACGTCTGACAGCTCACTTTCGGCAGCTTAGGATAGAAAAATCGATAGAGGGGAAGCGAGTCGTGAAATAAAATGGAGGTTATGTAATCGTTTGATACCTTATTGCAACAATTGTTACCATACAATAATAATAGCTTGGAATTTTTATTGTCAAACGAGGCTCCGAAATCTGCAAAAGTTCACGGAAGTAACCGAGAAAATGGTCCCAAAAAATCGTGAAAATTCCTTCTTGGACTTTTGATTTGGTGAGCTTTTGGTGCATAGCACGTTTTGCACGTTTTGCAAACTTTTGCAGATCTTGTAGACTCTCTTGACAAAAAAATTTCTATCTACAATGAGGCTCCGCGATATCAGTATTCTGCCAAATAAAGGGCTCTGCAGAGTGACACCGCGGCGAGATTCGCTGCGACAGGGCAATGATGAGCAATGGGGGCTCCACGCAGCGGGCGACACCGGCGACGTGTCGGGCGAGGCTGGCGACCTGGTGGCCTCGCAAAGTGTATTCGCCGCCGCGACACGAGCGACGCCCGCAGCTACGCCGCCAGCGAACAGCGGCAAGAAATGGTCAGGACCATTTCCGCCACCGGCGAGAAGTGCCGCAGTCGATCGATTCAATTTCTTTTCCTTCAATATTTCGTGCATTCGATTGCCCACCACATTCCGCCTGGATTTAATTGAAAGCGAAAAAAATTACTGGAACATGCTCGGAAAATGCATAGTTTTCCAGATTTATTACAGTTTCAATGCCTTAAAGGCTCTCTATTTTTATTCTTTTGTGATCTTTCTACATAGCTGTAAATCTTTGCTAACGTAACAAATTGAAGTCACGGGAAAAAATATGCTGAGCAGCTCATTTTTTTACTTACGTTCAGTTCTCTGTTTTCCTCTCTATTTGTTTACTTTTCACGAAAAGAAGAGTGCCATTCCAGAAACACAAATGCAATAAAAACAGGTTACAGGAAATTTTGACGTCAAATAAGGGAGGTTGTACTTAATGAAAGAGCAACGTGGCCGGTGGCGGCATCGCTGCAATTCTGCGAGGTCTTGGTGCCCAACGCTGCGTCAGGTTTTGTTCCCACCTCAAACCTCTCGCTCGGCGGCGTGCCGCCTGTCGCTGCGACTCTGCAGAGCCCTTAATATTAGCACTAATTTTTTTCAATATTTGTTGATATTCGAAATGCCCGTGGTCTGCTCACAACATCCGCTTTTTTGGAGTTGCGCACAGTGTTCCAAAAATTTCATCGCCCCGGTCGTTCAGAAGGAATAATTTTCTCCTTTAGATAGCGCGATTGTTTTTTTTATGCACTTCATATTTTATACATTTAGTTTCTTTTCGATGCTAATTTTATGAACCTGAAATAGATGAAGAATAAATCGATCAAAAATCATCTAGAACAAAAATCTCCAATTCGAGCAAAGTGCAACTTGACGCCAAAACATTATATTCTGGACGCTGTTGGAAGAAGCTAAAAAAAATTAAAATAAAAACCCATGCTGGGCCACGAAATAGGTTTTCTACGCGTTGCAAAGTATAAATGCTAATATAAAATTCTGGGAGCCGAGTTGCGACAATGATAGGGTATAAAGAGCAACTACGAAGCGTTTAGCAGCACTTTATTCCCTATTATCGCTGGAACTCGCAGCCCTCAGAACTCTATATGGATCCTGAATCGTTGCTTGAATGAACTTTTTGAGACGTTGGCAAGACTTCATTTTTTTTCGCTTTGCTTTCGATAAATTTAAGCTTACAGTCCTTATCACAATGACGACCGCACATTGGCCAGAAATCTGTGCGTTTTGGAACAGAGCGCTTTCTATCACAATAGAAGCTGTTGAATTTTTTCGACTAGCCGTGATGTACATATTTATGTTCACTCGTTAAAATCGTTTTGATGTCATGTGCATAATCTCTTGGCTCTCATCCTTCCCTCACCCTCAAGTTGAAATCCAACACGGTTGCGTCATTTTGACATTTCATGGGTGTTGTCACGGTGGATTTGAAGTCGTGAGACACCAATGATTTGTTGAAAATGAACCAGCCTCCATCTGTAGACTGCATTATCACACCATGCCATTATCATGACTAAATCCTTTCTCTTCACCTTTCTTTTTCTTTTCTGCATTATTGTTCACATATGGTGGTCGAAGCGAAGTGGTCCGTCATATAGGTATTTTCTGCCGATCACGTAGACTGCACGCCACAAGCGGAGACACACAGAGACACGGACTTGTCGGGGATACGTCTGCTTGTAAGCCAAACGCGGAAATGACAGGAATAATCACGGAAACGTGGGGGAGCTTCTAATCTGACAGTGTATCAATCGATATCAATCGCGGGAGCTTGCGGACTGCCCGTGGATAAACCTTGATCAACCGCACGAACTTGTGCGCCAACCGCGTGACCTTCAGCACTGACGGTGGGGTCTTCTCGACCGACCGCGGGAGCTAGCGGGCTGACCGTGGGTAAATTTGGACCCATAGCTAGGCATTCCGGACTGACAGCGGTGTTTTCTGGACCGACCGCGGGAGCTCGCTGGCTGACCTTGGTTAAAATTGGACCAACCGCGGGACATTCCGGGTTGACAGCGGCGCTTTCTAGACTGACCGCGGGAGTTCGCGTACTGGACGCGGTAGCTTGCGTACTGACCGCGGGAGCTTGCGGACTGACCGCGTGAGTTTGCGGACTGACCGCGAGCGGAAACCGGTTCGACCAACGCCCATCCCGGTGGCGGTCCGCTGTTTGCGCGCGGTCAGGTTTTCACTTTGTCCGAGTAGATATAGAGGTTTGGCGAAGTTATAAGTACGAGAAAGTCAAAGTCAGCGGCTGGGAAATTGTCTTAAAGGCACAGTCCAACCTCATATTCGTTCTTCAGTTTGAAAGCTTGTCTTGAATAGAGTGACGGACTGATCACAATGGTGTCTTCAGAATTGCTCAGAACCCATTATGAACGGAGTTATGGCCCCTCAAAGATTGTGAATTCGGACTATGAGAGTTTCGTGGACGAGTTGTCACGGTCCTGTTTTTCCTCGTCGTTCGTAGCTATCGCGCCGGAGCAAACCACATTGTAACGTTAGGCCGATTACAAATAGAAGAACATAGATTTTGATTAGATTCCACGTAGTTTTCGTCCCTACTGAGACCGGATACTCCGAAGTGGGTGGAGCGAATGGGTGCTGATTTCGGGGGCGGAGAGAGTGGGTGCTGGATTATTCTCGCTTATTCTGAAGAGTTGAGACTCCGCGTTTGGCAGGGTTGCTCCACAGGACGTCCGGACCATAATATCAAATTTTACCCACGAGCTTGGACTGTGCCTTTAAGACTTCGGGGGATGAGGTGGTGGAGTCGTTCAATTCAAAAATGTATATGGCTGCTTTTGGGCGATCGGTATCAAGATGAAGGACTGTCGGTGCGCCCTGAAACCACCCCATCTCAAACAAATAGCGCCGCGGATTGGCCGTTTGATCATCCCACTATCTATTGTGCCGCGGATCAGCCGTCAAGCGCCGCGGATCGTCCGGAAAGCTCATCTGCCGCCGCGGACCGGCCGTGACTTTCTCTGAGCAGACCTACTCTAATGATTGCAATCAATCCACTCTTATCACAAAACCACTCCATTTCTCTCAATTGGCCAACCATGTTTCTTATCATTCAAAAGTTTCACCGGGCTCTCTCTCTCTTTCTCTCACACACACACACACACACACACACACACACACACACACACACACACACACACACACACACACACACACACACACACACACACACACACACACACACACACACACACACACACACACACACACACACACACACACACACACACACGCACACGCACACGCACACGCACATGCACACGCACACGCACACAATTTAAAATTCACAAATTTTTCGATATCTCGAGAACCACAAAGCAGATTTTTCTGAAACTTGGGCAGTGTTAAGCCACTTTGGCACGCCCCTTGCCACTTTGGCACGCCCCTTCGACGATTTTCCGAGCTCAACAGATGCGAGATGAGCGACGGTCTCCTATCAATAGCCCCGTTCTTCCCTTCATTCTCGGCCTCTCTCTTTATTCAGGGCGGCTCGCATACGTCGGTTGCCAATGACGGAAGTTAAAAGCCTCGGACCACTCGTCCACCATGCTTCTATGGCTCAATTTTTGAGGGGCCACCACTCCATTCTCAGGGGGTATTGTACACTTTTAGAGGCATTGATGGAATAAGCGTGGGACCGTTTTCCATATAGATGGAAAACGAGAACATCGATTCTGAGGTTGGACTGTGTCTTAAGGCGCCGGTCAGACAGACAACAGCCATGGTAGTATCGGTTGAATCTCGAGCAGCGCGGTAGCAGTATCACCATGTCGGGTTTCACACTAGGACCAGGCTACGGTGCAAGGTGTGATGTATCACAGGCAGAAAGTCGGCCCTCTCTACCTCCGGTGGGGTGGGATTGGACTTTCGACCGAGAACAAAAATGGGTTCCCATTAGAGGGGGGGGGGTATTTGGAGCCAGACTGTTAGTATAGAGTTTTATGTTGGCATATATTAATAAGAGGGGCAATAATAATTGTAGAAATGATAATAATGACAGCGTTAGTCACTCCGACAGGCACTAAGATGGATTTTGAAAGTATTTAGGTTCCACAGACTCGATCCTAACGTAGGGCCAAATTTTTGCAAGGTTGGGAAACTATGGAAATAGAGTAAGTTCGAATGGCGCTGTTCACTGCGATTTCTATCAAAATTTTGTTCACGAGTGCCCATTTTCAGCCTACTTAAAAGATGAGAACCTGCCTGAGGCACGACATTTTTATGTCCTGAGGGCACACGGGTGCAGTGTAGGAAACGGAAACTAAATTTAAAACATGAATCTCCGCATCTGAAAATGTACCCTAGATTTCATGGCCACAATTTGAAGCCGAGGAGCTTCACATTAGGTGGGCGGAGCCTGTTTCTGTGCCCTCTTAAATATCTGAGAAAAAGCTGTTTGCAAAGACATCTGAAATATCTGATTAGGCCTGTTTGGTGTGTTCCGGGAAAATGCGGACTTTAAACACGGAAATGGTTTCGCGCTTCAAAACTGTCAAGTAGTTGACTTTGTTATATGTTCCTTATAGCGAAGCCCCTTTAAAAATAAGATGGTTCAATGCTTATGCTTTGTTGTGAGAGTCTTTTGGAATGAGGAGTAATAAGACATTCGACGAATGTTCTTCTGGTGAAACGAATGGTGGACAATTGTGATATGACATGGGCTGGGTGATCCAATAGGTCAGCTGGTACATGGGATTTTCACCCACTTCTTGGTCGTTTTTCGTCATATTTTCATTCTTTCTCTTGTTAGAAGGATCCAAAGCTTACGTTTCCCCGAAGAAATGGACAGCTTTCCCATCTTTAACACACATTCTAAAGGCAGCGTACACATTCGTAAATGTGGTTTAGATAACTACGGAAATAGAATGGTATGGCCCAGACTACAACGCTTACGCATTTTGAAGCATCGAAAACGACCCACCATGACGCTACACGAGTAAGGAGTTGGCCCCGTCCCTGTATTTCTCCGCCTTCTATATTTGCGTATTCTCCGAAACGGGTGCTGGGCCATTCCCACCGTCGTCGATGTATGTGGTCTACTTATTGTACTTATTGTACCAACCACAAATGTCGCCGGCGGTGGGAATGGCTCAGCAACCCTGTTTTGGAGGAGGACGCAAATATAGAAGCCGGAGAAGGCCAGGGGCGGGACCAACTCCTTACTCTCCTAGCGTCATTGTGGGTCGTTTTTGACGCTTCAAAATGCGTGGGCGTTGTGTTCTGTGATATACGATTCTATTTCTGTAGTTATCTCAACCACGTTTACGAGCGTGTATGCTGCCTTTAAAGCAAATCAACTGCTACGGGATTCAGGGATGTGCGTAATTGATGTTTTATAATCAGCTAGTGTTAGTCGTTCCACGAGCCAACGCCTTTTTTAGTCATGAATCCGTCACCGTTAGAAATTTTATCTTTGACAATAAACACTGCAAGACCGAAAAC